>BGNK01002922.1:5930-87477 GCA_003297005.1 Symbiodinium sp. clade A Y106
GGGTAAAACCTTTGGTTTTCCCTTTTCCGTAGCCTTTGGGGTTGCTCTTGTTCCGAGCACCATGGTTGTTGTGACGGCGGTCCTGGAAGGTACCGCCACCCAAGGAACGACCTTCCTTTAGGTGCACACCACTGTAGTGCTCCACTAGGGTAGCAGCAATAGCCTCAAAACTCTTGGAGTTTGAGGTACACGCTTTGATGACCAGGGACTCCTGTCGGCTGAGGCCGGATAGCTCCAACAGGAGTTCCACACGCATCGGCTCGGAGAGCTCGATGCTAGAGCCTAAGGACTTTAGCAACTTCCACCAGCGTCGTCGCCGGCTGACGTACGACAGCATCGACTCGCCGCCTTGGCGTGCGAGAACACCGTGTCGTTGACCCGCACGGAAGAGCTCTCGGGCTTCTTCCGCGGCGCGGGGAAAGACTACGTTCCGCATCTGGGTAATGAAAGCTCTTAGGCCACCGGGTTCGGTGAGAGATTCGATACCGATATCTCTCGCGAGCTCGAAGGCTTCGTCGCGAAGTCCTTCCAACACTCTATGGACCATCTCCGTCCTCGCCTTGACAGCGTAGGACGTTGTCTCATCCATCGGCAAGGCTGAGGCGACGCTCTTAACCGAACCCGAGTCGTCTGACTTCGGTGTGGCAACACGGGGCCTTGCGAAGAACTGCTGCCATCTGCAGGCATGGGAGCTGCATCCATATCGGGCCTGTCCTCAGAGGGTACAGGTGCGGTGGCGCCCCTTGTAGGACTCGCCTCCTCAGCGCGGCTATCGCCGTCGCTGTCCTCGGGGTCGATACTTTTCGTATCGCCCTTGGGCCTACGGGTTTTGGCCCTGATAGCGTCCTCGTACAACTTGNGAAGTACGGAACTCCCAGTCGTGAAACGTACTGGGTTCACCAGCGTAGATATAGCTGCCACTCCTGGTCTCCAGGGGAGTACCAGAATAGGAGGAGCGGGCATAACGTAGTCCCGCGACGGACATCGGGAATGCAGGAGAGATTCGGTTAGACGGAACTGCGCAGTGGGTCGAGGTAGGGCTCGCCCGGGCCCGCACAGGCTACCTGGGTACTAAGTCCCGCGGGCAGGTCCGCCCGGGGTACCTGCTCCGCTACCAATTTTAATTTGGTCGGACTTTTCCCCGAAACTGCGTTGCTATTCTGTTGACTCAAGGGCCCTATGGCAGCGGTAAATCAGCTATACATATCACGGTCATGGCATGCAGCACTCACAAGTTAAGTNTTTTCCCCGAAACTGCGTTGCTATTCTGTTGACTCAAGGGCCCTATGGCAGCGGTAAATCAGCTATACATATCACGGTCATGGCATGCAGCACTCACAAGTTAAGTAGGATTCACACTAAACTTTCGACTTTCTCTCCTGGAAAGTTCCCTGCTGTTCGGACCACTTCTCGTTCTGCAGCTGGATCTGCGCTTCCAGGCGGTTGACTTCCTCCTCCATATCAGGGACGTGAGAATCTTGTTCCTGCGCCAGATGTGGGTCCTCAGCAGCATCTTCCATTCAAAGAGACAACCAGGACACTTCGCAACGAAACACAGAACCTGATGCTAAGAAACCCCCCGAATTCTCCAAGCAGGGATCTGCCGCCTGGTCGGACCGCACTGGGCTGCGAAGCTTCGGCATCATGCCTTCGCCATGCCAGTCACTGCTGATGGAAAGCAAAGCAATCTGAACCTTGTCGAGGTCGTCCTCAGCAATCTGAGACGACATTGCCTAGTGAGTTTTCCAAGGCTCCTGCAGCACGAGGTTTGCCATTCGACCACAATTCCTATGCTACCCGTTCAGGTGACTTTCTGCTTGGCCAGTCAGTGGACACCATGATTCTTCTGAATATGTGCTGGCACGAGTTGCTTCAGCTGTCGGACGATCCGAACATGATCGGCTTAGGTACATGGCAAGTGTGGACACAGGGAGCGCTTAAGCAACAGCAAGCATCATAGGAACAATGATAATCATCGTCGTCCTGACGATGACAGAAGGAATCGACAACTACCGAATCTGCCAATAACGCGTCGTCGTGGTCGTGGACGCAGTCACAGTCGTCATCGTACGACTAATAGGTGCGCAACAAGGGTAGTAGTCGTCGTCGTGCTGGTGTATGTGTACCACTACTACCACTACTACCACCACCACCACCACTACTACTCCCACTGCCACTACCACCCCTCCGCCTACCATTCCAACTACCACTGCACCCGCCACTGCCGCTACAGCTACAACTGCCGCTACCGACGACTACTTCTGCTGCTGCTGCTACTACTACTGCTGCTGCTGCTGCTGCTACTACTACTACTACTACTACTACTACTACTACTACTACTACTACTACTACTAACACTACTACTACTACTACTACTACGACGACGACGACTACTACGACTACTACTCCTGCTGCTGCTGCTCCTGCTCCTGCTCCTGCTCCTACTACTACTACTACTTCTTCTTCTTCTATTTCTACTTCTACTACTACTACTACTACTACTCCTGCTGCTGCTACTACTACTACTACTAAGAAGACTACTACTACTACTACTACTACTACTACTACTACTACTACTAAGAAGACTACTACTACTACTACTACTACTGCTAATTACTACTGCTACTACGACGACGACTACGACTACTACGACTACTACGACTACTACTCCTGCTGCTGCTGCTCCTGCTCCTGCTCCTGCTCCTGCTCCTGCTCCTGCTCCTGCTCCTGCTCCTGCTCCTGCTACTGCTACTGCTACTGCTACTGCTACTGCTACTGCTACTGCTACTGCTACTACTACTGCTGACGCCACTGCCACTGCTACTGCTACTGCTACTGCTACTACTAATAATAATAATGATAGTAATACTAATAATCATAGCTACTACGTTACTACGAGTTCTATCGCAGACCACAACCACCACCAGCACCACCGCCACCGGCACCACACGACTTCTACTACCTGTGACTTCTGTTGCTGGTGGTACTATTGTTTTTATATTTTCCTGCACTACTGCGAGTTACTTGTAGCAGTCGTCGTCGCCGTCGTCATCATCGTCTTCAGCAGAACTTCTGCGGGGCTTTTGCTGTGCAACCGCTTGAGGCGGGTTTCAATGCAAGTCACCTGAACTGTGGCGATTGAGCTTAGGCCCTCCAACCTTCGAAAGAGTCGATGGAAGAGAGGGACTCCCGCGCGACGACATGACGAGTTCAACATCAAGACGACAACTCACGATTCAAGTGCTTTCGCAGAATCCAATGCTTGAACCTTCACGGAGGCCCATGTCAGCTTCTGGATGAGGTTTGAGTCACTTCAGAAGTTCAGCCTCTGTGATTCTCTGTGCGGCCCAGATTCCGCAATCTGGCGAAGGCCAGGCTCAGTTTCTCTTGGCCGCGGGAGTGCCTCGCAGGACACAGAAAGCAATCAGAAGAATAGCAGACAGCAGCGGATCGAAGTTCGGGCCTCCATCATTGGGCCAACGGTGATGTGATCCGACAGCTCCGAGCTCTCGCCCGATGCGCCTGGTAGAGATGAAGATGTGGACGGCTCTGCGCGGTGGTGCGCCGCCTGCGGATCCGGAGAGGTCTGGGCCGGAGTGGCCTCCAAGGGCGGGGGCTGGACGGCCGCCTGCTGGGCGGGCAGAGCCTGCGGGCTCTGATGTATTGGCTGGCTCTGTGCCACTGAAGGGGATGCTCCAGAGAGGCGCTGCAGCAACTCTGCGTTTTCGTCGACGGCCCTCAGACGGAGGGTTCTTTCTTTGTGCAGTTCCACCCGTGCGGTATAGAGGTCAGAGTCGTGAAGCTCTTTCCGTGCTTCTTCGGCATGGGCCAGAGCCGTCGCTTCCTCGGCTAGCGCTCTGGCCGCTGTGGTTTCGGCGAAGTCAAAGCCTTGGGCCTTCGCTACAAGCTGGAAGGCATACCTTCCCAAGTCGCCCTCCACCATAGCGGCAGTGGCCTCTTCCAGGTTTCGGAGCCGACCAGACAAAAACTCCTCCATCTCTTCTTGCTGTGGAATCGTGCTGCGAATGGCATTTGCTTCTTGCACCAAGGGATCCTCTAACTGAAGCGTCATCCGTCTCGCTTCATCATTGCGCCTTCGCAAACCACGGACTGCAGCGTTCTCGGCTCGCACCAGGGACTGCTTTAGGTCTTCTCTTTGTTGTACTGCCTGCTGGACAGTTGACTCTATGTCGCTCCCAGCAGTTCGGTGGAAGGAACGCATGGCAGCTTTTTCAATTCGCAGCTCCGTCCGCACACTTTCGATCTCATTCTCCTGACTTTGGCTCGCCTTCTGGCTTGCAGTCACCGTTCCCTCCACCAGCTGCCGCTGCAGGCCCCGTGCGACGGCCTGCTCCATGCGCAAAGGGAGATTGCCGGAGCCACCTACTTCGGCTTCGCTCATCATCTCTGCTTCACAATTCCGCACTGCCTGCTGCGACCTCTGAAGATCTGCTTTCACCTTCTTCATCGTCGCCTCCAACTCTCCCAGCTCTGTCTTCAGGAGAGTCTCCCTCGGACCAGCGCCATGCATCTTCTGCCGCGCAAGCTCGCCTCGAGCCTCGTCCAGCTCCTGCCGTAAAAGCTGCAGCTCGTTCTCCCTGTCCAAGCCGTCAAGTCCGAGACTTACACCCTCGGACTGCGCGAACTGTCTCCCAGGAGCCCGGGCTTCAGCCAGCTCACTGCGGAGGCGCTTGATCAAGCCCTGGGCACTTCTGGCCTCGTCTCGCAGCCTTGCCCGCTCTGCATGTGCTTTTTGGAGCTCTGCCCGACTTTCTTCGAGCTCTTCTTCAAGAGCATGTCCACCACCGGACTCGATGGCCGCTCTCAAGCTCGCACTGCTTGCAGGTGTCGGAACACTTCCTGGCTCTGGACTGGACATGCGGGCTGCTTGGGCTCCTTTCCTCGGCGTCGCCTCCTCCTGGATGTTCCCCACCTCGGGTGTCGGCCTGCGTAAGGGCGAGTCCACCACTTGCATGTCGGCTTCCCGAGGTCTCTCTGACACCTCTGCAGCTCTTGGTCCAGCTCCGCCTGGCTTCAGCTCGCTGACGTTCGCTTGGCTGCTAGACTGGCTTATGAGCGGGTTCTTCGATGCAGGCTTCGACTCCACCTCTTTGCTCCTTGGGAGGGAGGGCGCGGGTGCAGGGGTCACTGAGTCATCTGCCGAAATCGTTGCCGTGGCCTCTGCTGGAGAGGCATCCAAGGTGCCTTTTTGACTGGGGCTGGTGGTGGTGAGTTTGGATGGCTTCGCTGGTGGGTCTGCAGGCAATGCGGTTGAAGTCGGCACCGGTTTTGTCGGTGGGTCAAGGGAAAGATGGTCCTCATGGCCCTTCTTGGTTGGAACTCCACTAGATTCCGATGCCAATGCTGGGGCCTCTGTGGCCGCTGGGGCTTCGACTGAGGCCTTCGCCTCGGCCTTGCTCACTTTGGCTTCGGCTGTTGGCTGCAGCGAATGGGCAGGAGGCGTCTGTGGCTGCGAAAGCGGTGCAGCAGTCCTTGCGGCCTCAGCCTTGGCTGCAGCTTTGGTAGCCTCAGCCTTCGTGGCCGCCGCCTTGGCCGCCTCAGCTTTTGCGGCCTCGGCCGCTGCAGCCTTGGCTGCCTCCGCCTTCGCTGCCTCCGCCTTGGCAGCCTTCGCGGCCTCAGCCTTGGCTGTCTCAGCCTTTGCTGCCTCAGCTTTGGCGGCCGCAGCCTTGGCTGCCTCCGCCTTCGCTGCCTCCGCTGCTGCAGCCTTTGCTGCCTCAGCCTTGGCCGCCTCAGATTTTGCTGCCTCAGCTTTTGCTGCCTCAGCTTTGGCGGCCTCAGCCTTTGCAGCCTTGGTCTTGGCCTCCTTAGCCTCAGCTGCGATCCTTGCAAGTCGCTTCGCCTGCACATCCGAATCACTTGCCACGAAGACCAGTGTGAGAGGACGCTGCTGCGTGATGTCGCGAAAATCATCATCGGAGACATGCTCCAGGTCTCTGCCCTGCGCTCGCACCAAAGAGTCTCCCGGTATGATTTCCTGTTCCGCAGCCCAGCTTCCGGAGGAGACTGACTTCACTTCGATGTGGCCAGGGGGCAAACTTGTGAACACCAGCCCCAGCTTCGCAACATCTTCCGGCACGACTGCCTGGAACAAGTCGTCTGTGAGCGCCATCTGCGAGCTCTGGGCAGGGCCCGGCCATGATTGCAGTCAGGCCCAGGACCCAGGACTCAGGGACAACTTTGGCCTCGAGCCTCTGCGCCCGACCAGACTCCCAGACTGCACGAACGGGGGGATTCCGGAATGCAGGCAAGAGTCGGATCTGGTGCTGCCGTCCATGCTCGATCTGCACCTCTCGCTTGCAGGATCACATGCTGCCATCAAGTGAAACTCAGCACCTGGAGCAAGCTGAAGCTCCCCCAAGCACCATGGAAGTATCCAAGGACACGGAAGCGGGTCACCTGCCGTCCCCACACCATTGGAGCAGGTCACTCTGTAAGTTATCATGACACAAGCATGCGCACCGCTTCACGGCCCTCTGTTGAGCAGGCACCAAGAGGCCTCAAATCGCTGCATACGAAGGGTCTGAGCACAGAAAGCCAAAGCAGTCGCATCGCAGTCAGCCGTCGCCTGTCTGCTCGGCTCAGAGCCTCAGTCGTCGGCGCGTTTTAGATTCTTCACAGCAAAGACTCCCTCAAATGAGGCCAAAGGCCAAGGGCGCTGAGAAGACTCCCATCCCTGGCTCCACCATGCCATGGCAGAGGCCCACCTGAAGGGCTCCCCAACGTCGGAAAACCGGAGTGCTAAGAGCCCCGCCGAGGCAGCGACATACTGCTTCACGATCCCTTTGTTAAGAATTTGCTGACCTCACTCAGAGAAGTCTGTGCCACCATCAGCCTGCCTGCTGTCAGCCATCTAAGGTAAGCGCAGATGTGCTTGGAAGCAGTCTTGTTGGTGCCCACTAACTCGGCCGAGTGCAGAGAAAAAAAGCCAAAATACTTGTTCGGAGTCTTTTTGGGGATCAGGCCACAATGCCGGAGGTGCCTTTGTCAAGGCGATGGCATGGAGCCGCAGTTGGGGCCTGGGCCCACCGTCAGCCGAGGCTTCAAAGAGGCGGCCAGGTTATACCCCGGGGTGCTAGCGTTGAAGTAGCACCACACATGTCGAATGAGGTTGCCTTCGAGGCCTTCCGTGGGCCCGTGTTCCACACTCCAAGCCACCTCAAAATGCGCAGGCCGCGCAGGCCACAGAGGGCCTTCCCATTGAGGGGTTGAGCAGGTTGCCCATCCAGAAGGCTTGAACCTCGCATGGCGAAGCAAGAGCTTGCAGAGCAGGTTCTCAATCAGAAGACTAGGTTGTGCGCATCGCCATGATCTGATAGGCCTTGCGTTCATCCACCAGGACCTGGAGTTTCAATGCAGAGAAGAGGAGGTGTTTTGAAGGGGAATGGCAAACACAGCCGCCTGAGGTCGGAGTCCGGTTGGCATATGCGAGCATCCTGGCTTTTTAGATAAGACCGCAAGAAGCGGCATGCAGAGTCTTCCCCCCCTCCCCGTTCTCACTTTTCCCGCGACCTCTGAATGCATCGTGCCCGACGAAGGCTTTTGGATGCCTGGCAGCAGAGGCAAGCAGTGGGGGCACGCGAATCAGCAACATGCTTGGCCTTGGATCCATCAATGGCCACACCAAACTCTCCCAAAGTGCTGAGCTCAGTCCGGCAATGTGCGGCAGTGGCCTTCAGTCAGACTGTATGCTGAAATAAGCTGGGTCTGAGGCTGAGAGCATGACAAGGGAGAGCTGAATTCATCTGCCTCCTGGACAGGCTTTATGTCATCAAGCCCGCCTACTTGCAGAATCCAGCCTCGGTTTTCTTTTCAGGACTGGCTCCACAACAGATGAGCTGGGCTTCTTCCACAGCCTCTGCACAGCACAGAAGGCCAATTTAGCAAGACCCGCACGTCCCGCCACGTGTTGCGGCTTTCTGCCTAAATGAAGAATGGCCGAAGCAAGACTAAGCCACACGCAGAGGTGTCAGTGTGTTTTGGTGCCCCTGTCCTGCACACCGGCGGCAGCGGAAATCTTTGCAGGTCATCTAGTCATCTCGGGTCAGACGAGCCTCAAGAGCTCCAGGAGGCTGCGTCCCATGTCCACGGCGTTTACGGGAGGCGCGGGGTCTGTGCTTAGCCTGTGCCACAGAGTTTATATCGGATATGAACGCATAGCTCCGCATAGCTCGAGGATCTCAGGATGCCAGAGCCGGCTGACGGGCCTCTCACTGCCTTCACTGGCGGAGTAGGGCTCTTCGAGCAGGGCCACATCTTCAGGCAAAGCTGTGTCCGACTCGGTGCCGGTGCCTTGCAAGCAAGCAGTATCTGTATCACACACACCTGCAGTGTCTTTTCGACTTCCCAAGCACCCCAGCGCTGTCGATTCAGTGCGCCGGCTTTCTTGCTCAAAGATGGTGTACTGAAGATGATATATGCTGCTCGTACAGTGCCGTTTTCTGATGGGCCACAGGACAAAAGCTGGCGTGACTAGCTCCCAGTGCGGATGGATTTTCGTGGCTTCTTCGACTTGATCTCCTGATTATCTTGTGGTTTGCTTGCTTTGGCAGCTAGGGCTTAGGACTGCTTGCAGGATGGAGGGGCTCTGCTAAAGCCATGGAAGGCATGTATGCAATGGGTGTCGAGCACCTGTGTCTGCCGGCTCTGTCTCAGAGGAGGCTGTGCCCTCCTGCAGGTGGCGGCAAAGCTCGGACTCCCTCGGTCACACTTTTGCGGGGCGGGGCACCGCGCCTTGGGAAGGGTCCCCTGCATCTCTGGCTCAAGCATCTCCTGCACCTCTCGGCGCACGCGCAGGTTTTGGGCGCCAAATCGAGTCGCGTACGCGCCTCGCAGCTCGATTCGCCAGAAGAGCCTGGAGCCAAGCGTAAAAAAAACTGAATAGGGACCTGGGTACCAATTCAATCTATTTTGGCCTGATTCCGGCTGCTGTTCTCCACCTGGGGGTCTCTCTCTGAGTCACACAACAACCGACGGGCGAAGGCAAACTCAGAAGGCGGCCGGCAGGCGACAAATCTTCGAAAGCGAGTTGAGGCTGCGACGTCCTCAAGCTTTCGACCCGGGAGTGTCTCATGCACTTCTGTTACAGATTGGTCCATGACAAGATCAGATCTAGGGATGCAGCAGACCCTTCGTCGAACGCCACACTCCTCGTGCGAATCAAAAGCTCTCTGCACTCGCAGGCACTAGGGAAACCAAGATCTGCACGTACTTCGCGAGAACCAGGTGTCTCCACCTGCAGGACCCGGCAAGATGCGCCAGAGCACACCCGTGAACAACAAGGGCCTCGGCAGCTCGTGCCTCGGCTTCCTCCGCCATCTTTGTCGTCTCGTCTTTGGCCTCTACGGACTCAGCCTCGAATCCGTGGAGAAGCCGCTGGCCTCAAAGGCTAAGGCCACAGGCATTCTCAAAGGTTTCAGCTGAGCCCCCGCCTATTCCAAAGCAAGTGGACAATGCAGCCCTGCAAGCTTCACCTTTGCTTCGCAACAACGTTCTCACGAATTGGCTCGTTTCTTGTCTCTTCTGCATGGCCTGCTTGAGTGCTGAGGTTCCCAATCGTGAGGCAGTTGGTCCTGCTAACTACAAGCAACATGTCAGGCGGTGCTCTGCCAAAGCAAAGGCCCCCTTTCAGCACAAGCCTGGCCTGTCCATGACCAGCCCGTGGAATCTCTGCCCATATACAAGCTGGGCTTGATAACAGCGATGCGAAGCGACATTCAATGGGTCTTTGTGGAACACACTCAGTCTACGGATGTACACACCATTCGCTGCCCACTCGGGTCGAATCCATCTTGCAAGCACGCTTTTCGCTAACGCATGCGTCACGATGTTCGCTCTGCTGCGACATGCTCATTCTGATGCCTGGCACTTGGGTCGGAGCCGGCTGGTCACTACCGCAGAAGCAGAAGACCGGCATTCCTGAAGCTGGCCGGGAGCACACGCTGAGAAAGGTGATGACAACGATGACGGCCATGGCAACGATGCCGAGGAGCATTCGGCCTCCAGGGTGCGTGACGATCCCAGCAAAGGAATCGAAGTCTCAAGATATCCGATTGCCTCTCTGGTCGCGCCACCAGAGGTCATCGTTGTAGCGCTTTGCGTTCGTTCGGAAGGAGACCTCAAATTATGCCAACACCCTTTTCAAGGTGGGTCGGCACAGGACTGTGGAGCAGCTCTGCCTGAAGTCAAGGGCTCAAGCAGACTCCGACTTCAAAGCGGCGGTCTTGTCGAGCAAAGAGTCGATGCGCTCGCCGCGCTCGATGACCTTTGCTGACCGGACAACACCGCAGCATCTCCAAAGAGGACCATGAACCGGAACTGCGTTCTTCAGGTTACTTTGACCTCTTAAGAAGGGCGAGCCATATTCACCATTGTTTGTCCTAAACATCCAGGATGCTTGGCTCGAGATTGCGATGTTGCATTCCCTCGAAGTTCGATTACAGAACGCACTGTCCCCTCCTTTCGGACTCGGCCGGCCAGCCATCAAAAATCATGAACTGTGGGAAAACCATCTGAGCCCTGTGAGACCGACATGGTCACCGAGCCGCCTTGGCCAGGGCATTTTGAGTAATGTCAGCCACATCCTGCACGGCGAAAAAAGCATTCCGAATTCGAGCGCAATCTGTCGAGCCAAGAACCACCAGCTCCTCGAGATCTCTTTCCATCTGTTGCATCTTACCACCGCCATCACTGTTGTAGCGCGAGATGAGGTCTCGCAGCATCCTCGTGACCGGTCTCAAGAACTCGAAGCCCCACAGAAAGAAGTGAAGACGACTTGAAATCTATACTGTCAGGCATTCGACGTGCTCCTGGCAAGCTCGTCCTCGCGGTGTCCCAGCCGTCGGGTCTGTGCCTCTCAACAGTCGAGGTAGCAGGAGCGGGCCAGTTGGACCAGGGATGATTTGCCTGAAGATTGCCAGTGGCCCTTTCGTGCTGCATGGAAAACCGTGGATTCACAGCATGACGAGCATGTCGGCTATCGAGCTCTGCATGGTGCATGGTCGTGGCACACAGAATTTAAGTTCGAGAATCCAAGATCCCAGAACTAGAACTACTTCGATCTGGGTCATGCCAAGATTGCGCGACGGCGTGTGTCTTTTTCTGTAGGATTTTTTGCGTCGCTGTCGCTGCTATAAAGATGAATCCTGCATTGCTGCTTGGATCTTCGGCGTTGGCTTCACACCAACGCCCTTCGGTCTTGATCCCGCCTGTTTAACATAATATGCTAGTCTTATCAACAGTCTGATGCAGTGAAAGCCGCAGCTGTTGCACAACCGCACCAAGCTCAATGTCGATGTGAGCCGTCCGTGCAGGTAGCCCCCTGCAAGCCAAGGAAGCTACAAGCTCTGCCAGCCTCAAAACTTCGACGGAACTCGCTGAGAAACTCGAAGACCTCTGCGGTGGTTCGCTCAGAAGCGCTCTGACAGAGTGAAGAGTATACCGACGAAGCGTTCCTGCTTAGGGCGCGAGCCATTTCGGTGCCAGCGGTAGGGGAGGCGATACACAAGAAGATCAGCTCCTTGGGAGCGGACACCGAGGCAGCAGCAGCGGCTTTGCTCCCTCCTCAAGCCTTGTCCAGCAAGTAGTTGAAGGTGTGACCTCCATACACATAGGACCTGAAGACTTTACTAATGTGGCAAGCGCAGAAGAGCAACGCAAGAACTGCAACCCTGGCTTTGAGGCTGATGCTTTATGGCCCCAGTACGCGGTATCTTGGGGAGCACCTGACCATAGTTGCTGCACGTTTTGAAACGAAACATGGACGCTGCTTGCAGTGCTTGCGGCCTTTCGAGAGACTTCCGTCAAGTCATCGGAGCCTGCTACTTGGCTCCATAGCGATGGGAAGGCTGCCACACATTCTTCAAAGCTCAGCCTGTGTCTTCGGACGAGCTGTAAACCCCTCAAACGCTTGACGGCCTGGTGAGGCATCATACTCGCAAAGGACAAAGGTCCTCAGCTGCAGCTTCTCGAAAGCACCGCGTGTCGAGATTGACCCACAAGCAGTCCGCATTGTCACCACAAGGATTGCCGGATATTGGCACTATTACACCAATTCGAGGGGGGCGAAATCAAAACAGCGGCAGCACGGGCAGCCGGTACCCGCTGACAGGATCCATCTCTGAACGGGCCAAAAGCCATCAACAGCAGTCCTCACGTGACTTCCCAAAGCAGAATCGCAGCAAATGCGAGCTCCCCGGGGTCGGCAAGTGGGAAGGAGTGAGCAGGAAGCAGACTATCGCAGCGGCCCTAGCTGGGACTTGGAAGTGGTAGGATCAGACGGATTGCGAGTAGTTGTCCCCGGCATCCCAAAAGCTGCCCCTTCCAAATAAGCAGAAGTCCGCGCAAGCAGAACTCTGCTGAGCTCCGCACCCCCTTGCCACCGCTGCAGACAAGATGAGCATCCGAGGCCTTTTTTCCAAACAAGAACAGCTCTGAGGATACTCAACGGCTCATAGCTCAAGCTATTAACGTTCTTTGACTCTGACTGGCAGGCACACCTATACCACTCACAGAAACACAGGTCATGGGGCCATAGGGCATCATCATCATCATCGGTCTTCCTAGCATAGTAGTAACAAAATAGACTCAGGTGGCTGCATGTTGCGTTGGATGCTGTTGTGTGACATGTAGCCTGCAATTGAACACGGAGAATGCCGCCCCAATCAACCTTATCATCATCATCATCATCCTCATCACCACCATCATCACCACCATAATAACTCATCATCAACATCATCACCAACACATATCATCATCATCAGCATCATCATCATCATCAGCAGCAGCAGCGGCTTCACTCATCATCGTCATCGACAACATCAGCATCCTCACCATCATCATGATCGCGACCCTCATCGTCATCGGTGAAGGGCTGGTACGATAGAGGCTTGGCACAGATGCACGGGGGGATAGGTTCTCAGGCGAATGGAATAGGGTGTCTCTGGTTGGAGATTTGCACGCAATATGTGTATGCAGTGGTTCATACATCCCCGTGTCTTGGAGCGGAGGCTTGCTTGTCAGGAACACATTTTGGGTCTGCAGTGGTCTTTCGACCCTTGCAGCACAAGGCCACTTCGGCCAACTATGACAAGCCCAGGGGACGCACCTCGGCGTCTGCCGCCGGCAGCCCCGGCACAACTACAAGGTGCCACACTGACGCACGGTCTTGCAGCTGGGCTCTTAAGTCAGTACTGTAAACTGTAATCTGCCTGCAGTGTCAGATCCAATCATTCTAGACGAATGCACGTGCAGCAGTCTGACGGTGTTGTATGGAAGCCCGCTCTGTGAACATCTGAGCCACTGTGATCTACCAAGCCTGTTTCGTTGCACTGAACTCCTTTAGACGACAATTACCTAGGCTAATTGCCGAAGGCCGGCAGGGTGTCTGAAAGCTTATGTAGGCAACATGCCACCAGTCTGCATTCTGTGTGGCTGAAGAGCCTGGCGGTGCCCACGAGAAATCTGGATTCGGAGAAGCTGGCGGGGATGGGAGTGAGGCTTCAGTGGCATGACGGCACCAAAAGTCAAGGGGCTGCAGAGCCATAGCAGCAGCCTCCCATTTTCTTTCATCTCTCAGCTTCGGCTTCGGCGACGGCCGCGGCTTCGGTCCCTCGAAACGTTCACAGCAAGCCTCCTCTTCTCAGGACCTAGATCGGCCCAGCCTCGAAGGACTCTTTCGACGCTTCGTGCGACCTTCGCTTGCGAACACTCTTGAGGATTTCTCAGCTTCTACCTACCATTGCTGGCCTCTGCTGCGACTGCGGCTGCTGCTGCTGCTGCGACGTCGACTCCTGAAACGAATCCAGTGTCTGCGAACCCGAACAAAATACTGAAGGCATTGTGGATCGAAAGCCACGTCGTGCATAGATCCTGCTTCTTTTGTCCAAGGCCCTTCGGAGAGTTTCCTCAGCAAGCAGTCGTCTTCATGCGCTGGCAACAGACGCTGAATAGATAATACGTAACGACATGTTGTGGGGGGCATGTCCACTTGTTCAGGATGTCCGTGCAATGCTGTGCATGGCAAAGGGCTTCGCAAGTGCAGGGGGTTTGCTCCCTGGTGCACTCACTGTCTCGTGACATCCGAGCTTCGCGTCCGGACTCCCAAAGCCCAACGCCTTGACCCCTGGGCGGCCATGGTGACGGAAAACGTTTGACTTTCAGGTGCTTGCTGTCTCCAGTCAATGATTGACTGCAATGCACCACGCCGCAGCAGATTGCAGTCACAGAGTCGCGACATAACTGATGCGGGTGCAATGCAACATCACTGTTGGCCCTCTGCCTTCTTATCTGGTCCAGCAATGTCTCGCGAGTTGCAGCCGGCAAGTTGCGTGGAGACCTGCACGCAGACTGCGGCCTCGAACCCTAAACCCCAAGCCCGGACACTAAGGGGAGAGAGAGCCAAAGGCAGAGAAGGAAAGAGTGTCAGATGGACACACCAGCAGATACGGGGATACGTAGGCAGACGGGCAAGCAGGTAGACAGGCAGTGGTGTGGATAGGTACATAGGTCGATACGTAGATCTTTAGATAAGTAGATAGGTAGGGCAGGTAGGCAGAGAGAGGGTTCAGTCCATGGCCTCGTCAGCAGAAGGAGTTGCTTCCCCAGGCTGGAGAAACAGCGGTCGGAGGTTGCCGTGTCCAAACCCTGCATGCTGCAGGACATCTTCGAAAGATCATGGAGAGCAAATCCCCACATGAGTGGAAGGAAACACCGATAGAGGTGCTGGGAGCATTCCGACTCGCGCTACAGGCGATACAAGCTTTGTGACAGTTTTTGTTGGCTTTCTTGCCATAGGCCGACAGCCGACACGTCCTATGCTGGCTGCCCGAGCTCATCCGAGGCACAGAAGACAGAGCTTCGAAGATAAGCGCCAGCTTCGCTACCTGCAGCCAAAGCTATACTTCCAGGCACAGACTGGACCACGAATGCATCCCAGTCCTGGTCGCCGTTCAGTGCTTGGCCACGCTCCACCTGAGCCGAACAACGAACAGACCGCACCTTGCAACAGAACGGACTGAACAAAAACCGGTAGCCTGACACACCTGGGACTCACTGGGCCTTCCTGCTTCCTTCCGCCTTTTGGAGACCTCATCGCCTTTCTCCGGGTCTTCGCCGAGGACCTGCAGCCGTGCATTGACCAGATGGGCCTATGCAATATTGGACTGTGGATAAGACACTGAAGAATGCTGGGGAGCAGCGTTCGCTCATCGCGCCTCGCTCCAGTAGTTGCAGATTTCTCGCACTTGAGGATGCTTTCCACCCAGCGGCGTAAGACCTATGTCGTACAACACAGCAGAAAGAAAGCACGTACGGCGCCAAAACAAACTCTCAGACAACACTCAAGCTCTGTGGCCGCGAACCTTGCGTGAGCAAGAGGAGGTGCGCCTGCACATGCCACGAAAAGTAAGTATAGCAAGTCCACCACAACAGCCACCACCACCAACAACAACAACAATGACTACTACTGCCACAACACCACAATACACCACAACACGCCTGCCCACAAACATCCAGCACACGCACACAAAAGCCTGACGCAAAGCCACGAGTAAAGCAGATGCCAAGCCGGAACTTTGAAGAGCTGGATGCGAAATCAGCAATAGCGATGCACGATGCCCACTTTGGAACCAACCTGACCACAATTGCAAACAGCACGAACCGTCTTTTCAGAAGCCCGAGCCAGCCCTGGAGCCATCCACGCCGCCGACGGTTCCATCCAAGCAATGACTTTGAACATGGGGTGTTCTAAAAGTATATAATCAATGCATTCAATGCCAAGGTCGCACGCGGGCCGGTCTCTTACAGCTTAAGGATGCAGCACTTCGAAACTGTCTGACCCATTCATGTACTCGTAGCTGCATCGAAGCAGTTCGCATCATGTCACGCGGCTTGTGCAATGCAAAGGAACAACACAGCAGCTGCAACTGCCACAAGCCCGGCAACGAAGCGCTTTAGCACAAATCTGGGGTTCCATCGCTCTCATCATGCGCATCACACACCCGGCATGTCCCATCTCCCTGCCTGAGGCAAGTCGGCCAGTCGCCTCACTGCCTCCACGGCAACTCCTTCGAGCAGCTCCTTCGCAGCTTGAAAGCTAACATGCGACCATCACTCAAAAAAGTAGCAGGAGTACCGGAACTACGCAGATATCCGAGCTCGAAAGCACAAAAGTCTGAACCTTCAGGCTCGGCCGGTTCCGGCTTTGGGAGCAGCACGAAGAGGGTGCTCAAGAAGATGCCAACTTCGGCAGTATATTCGACGGCCCTACAGTCTCGACCCCGCGGGTCAATGTGCCTTGCCGCCCTGTTCGGCATGGGTCTTTGCAGCGAGTGCCAAGCCTAGGTGCAGGAGAGGCCCGTGGCGCTTGGTCGGAGAGGCCTGGACTACTTCAGGACCCAGGAGCGAATCAGCTCCGCCGCTGGAAGCTCAGACAGTGCAGGACGCACCTCCAGGCAGCACCAACGCTGTGCGGCAGGTATACGTGCCACTAAAAGCAAGGTCTGCAAGGTAACGTACATTTCGCACAACATTCATGAAGCCGCTGCCTTGGCTGCAGTGGCAGAGAGCAGTGAAGCCCAAAGTGCTGAGGGGACTTCCGGGGCTTCGTCCTTGAGAATTTGCATACTCGGCAAGTCTGCAGCACGACCGAACTGCCACGGAGAACGGATCCTTGCCCTCCGTTCGCCGCGGCTTCGCCAGTGCCAAGACTAAGCGAATGGCCTGCGAAAATATGCCACGGCTTGTCGGCTCTTCTCGTCACAATCGGTGCCCAAATCACATTTGTATTTGCCTCGCTCGCCTGCCACTGGCTCAGCACCTGCCGTTCCCATCGAACAATGAGAAAGAAGGTTTCGAACAAGCGCTACGCTAACGACGTGTTCGCCAAAACTCCTACTAAGGTGCGGTGGCTCCTTTTTGGTCGCAGCGCGGAACAGCGCCCAGCGGAGCACACCGCCCCTGAACCGGTGCCGGTGCCGGGGTGCGCACTTCTGCGCCCACCCCAGGCGACCGCCCGGCGGGTGCTGGCCGTCTATAGTCAATAAGTAGCAACCACACAGTGGCGAGGGTGGGAAGACGAAACAGGCGTTCGAGCCGACAAGCTGCCGGCCGAACGCTTACGCTGTTCCTACACACACACACCCAATTGCTGACCAGTCATCCCGTGGGATGCTGTTTGTATTAGAGTTACTCGTTCTGTTGACTTCCTTCAATAGTGATGTCATCTTTTTGGCCAACTGTAAAGCAACAGCTTGTTTGAGGGTGCGCTATTTTGGGCGGCCATAGCAGGTACGTGAAGAAGGCGTCCCTTCTTCATATCACAGCAAATCTGGNTGGCCAACTGTAAAGCAACAGCTTGTTTGAGGGTGCGCTATTTTGGGCGGCCATAGCAGGTACGTGAAGAAGGCGTCCCTTCTTCATATCACAGCAAATCTGGACGGTCTTTGTTAGGCAGCACAAGCTCGGCGAAAGAGCTCTGCAAAAGACGCCGACACGCAAGGCGGGTCTCCAGCAACCCGTCTCGGCTTGAGCCTTTGAGCCGTGATCTAGCCAGGCGGCTTGAAACTACGAGCCTTAGGGGGGTTAGGGCCGGGGGGGAGGGGGGAGAGAGGGGCAGACGACAGAAAGACGAAGCCGCCGCCGACTGCCCGCGAAGGCGTCAGCAAAGTCGCAAAAGAGGCGAAAGCGCAGTGAAACCAGCGCCCACCACGGCGAAGATGTAGCCGACCGGGTGGCCTCCTTGGCGTGGGCGGCGAAGCCCCAACTCTAGCCGAAGCCCTGCACTTGTTGCAGTCGCGGCGCGTGGGCGGATTGGAGATGGGGTGCGACCACATCGTCGTAGGGGCCCGAACATCTGGCACCCCACGTAGTCGCAGCGATCTATAGCGCTGCTTGGGCAACAGCCCACCGTGTGCCCGGTGGGAGGGCCGGGAGCACAATGCCCACGGCGACGGAGTTGGGGGGCAATGTGGCTGCGCCCGCACCCCATGAACAAGGCCTCTTCGCACGAGTCGCTGGAGGCCGAGCGGGATGTCCTTGTCCAGGAAGTGCGCGCCCGGCTCGTTGCGTGGCAGCCGGTGGGCCCTGGGCTGTCAGGGGCGGTTCTGCCCTTGGCGGGCAATTCTTGGTGCTCCTGTTGTGGCGCTGCCCCACGGTTTGTGGCGCAGGGAACTGGGACGGCGGACCATGCTCGAGGGCTGTTTCGTCCAAGTCGTCGTCCTCTAGCACCGGGACCTCCGAGGCGGCTGTGTTGCCCGAAGCTTAGCCGATTGGCAGGCCGCGTCTGCCCCTCCCCGGATTGGCGGGCCTCGGGGCCGGACGGCCCCGGATCTCGCCCGGCTGCAGCATCTCGCCCCGCTGCAGCTCCAACGAAGACGCCGGCAGGGACGATGTCAAAGCCGGCGGCGTAGAGCTCGGCGGCGGCAAAGTCGTCGACATAGGAGGCGTGTCGGGCCCCACGCCCGACTGGGCAACGAGCCCAGCGGCAGCCAGGCGCCGGAAGTCGACGTCCGACAACGCCCCCAAAGCGGCGGCCAACTGCTCGTCGTTGGCGTCGTGGATAAAGTTGGCGATGAAGACATGGGCCTCGGTCTGGACGACCACGTCCGAATGCTCCACCAAAGGCGCAGGGGCGAAGCTCGCTTCTTCGCCGCCCAAGAAGCCCGGCGTGGGCAAAAGGGCCGGCGCGACGATCTGCTCTTCCTCCTCGCCTAAGACGAGGGGACAGCAAGACGAAAAAACCGTTCGAGCCGACAAGCTGCCGGCCGAAAGCTTACGCTTGTTCCTACACGCACACGTGTGTTACACAACAAAGAGCCCTATAGTCATGGAAAGTGGATGGAAGTGGATGCATCCGTGCAGGCCCGGGCCTGCACTGCCGCATCCATCACCTCGGACGCGATCCCAGCTCTGTTGAGGGCTCTGACGGGGAGTAGGCTGCCCGAGTGGCAGCATGACCACCTCTGAGAAGAGCACCGCAGAACTGCAGAATGACAATGAACCCGATTTTGTTGCTGCGACAGCCAGAGCCTCAACAGAGCTCCGCAGTCAGAACAGGAGCTCTATGAGACTGGGATGGACAAAGTGGAGTAAGGCACGAAACGGACGAAACGAATCCACAGCTTTCGGCAGACCCTTTGCATGCTGTATACGCCTGCAGTAAACAGAAGACATAATTTATTGCATCGAGCCGATCGCATCAGCCGAACTCTGCGCTGCAGCCAAGGGCTGTGATATGCTGTGATTAACCTGAGGCATCGACCTGGAGACGAGAAAAAGAGAGCACTGCGAAGTCCGCCGCTCCTTGTGGGTCGCACGAACTTGCTCGAAAGAAGAGCACAAACAGCTGTTGCTGCCGGCCTCTGGCTGCGAGGTTCTTGCATGCTGCGACGAGCTGCGGCCCTGGCAACACAGCTTCGATGTGAAGATTTAAGCACAGGCCGCATGCAGCGCTGGTCGATCATCTCCGAGCATGTCCTTCGTGCCCTTGATCTCCAACCGCAGCCACTGCAGAAGCCAGATCCTGGTCATGCAGAAGCCGAGAATAGCTGAGACTGCTTCTGTCACAAGCGTCTCAGAGCCACTTCCAGCTTATCGCATCTGCTCAAGTGAAGCTGTGGTCTCAAGAGCAAGTCGCCAGGCCTCAGTCGGGAGCAGAGCACAGTGCTGTGCCAGAAGGGATGCGCAGCCGTCGAGCAACAAGCCTGCACACATTTTGGAGACAGTTCCGACTCATCCTCAGTCAGCTCCAAGCAATGTTGCTCTCAATCGGCGAACCGTTGTTCGCCAGCGCCAGCACAACACTATGAACCGCGGCCGGCGACGTACCGATACGACCTCTGAGAGTATATGAAGCAGCAGCTGTACCGTCCACGGTAGAGGTTGGTCGAGGTCCTGGCCCACCTGGTGAAGTGCCAACTGGGCGGCCTGGAAAGGACAAGAGACATCGATCTACCGCTGCAGGCATACAAGTTCTACCATGCATCACGAAACACCTCTGGAAGCAGGTCAGAAACAAAGCGATTCGAAAATCGAGCGGCTGCTTCGAAAACGGCGGACTCCTTTACGGACAACAAGGATTCATAATGAAGACGAACGAACCACCCAACCCGCCTGAACTCTCCGAATCGTCAACCCTTAAACCCCACGAGCCGTAAACTGTCATATAAGCCCTCAAACCATTTAAAAAATACGAGCCATGGAAACCGAAAGACAAAGAAACTTAGATCCAAAAACCTAAACCCTAAACTTAAGGTAGCAAGCCCTCAAAGCCTTATGCTCTAGAGTAATTTCAGTGCTCGAAAGGGCTCGTGTCCTAGAGTTACCCGTGCTTTAATTGAAACTATGCTCGAATTCCACATGCATGAACCACGCATGCTTGAGCCTCAAGTGCTGGTGGCGGCGAATCCCCGAATAATGCTTCGACGTCCGGAAGCAAGGTGAAAGCCCTGCCTAAAGACCTTAATTCGTCAAATCGGTTTGCCTCCTTGGCAAAGCCCATGGCTTTGGCAGCTGCTGCACCCGAAGTCGCTTCGAGGATCTTGGCCAGCGGAGCCTCGAGAACAGAATGAGGTGCGATGCTATGTGGCGCTACTGCGCAGGCGAAGGTCATGCGTCTACAACACCGCTTCAATAGGACGGTGGATGCCTCGGCAAGGGGTGGCGATGTGATCCTGGCGAGAACTTGCACAGATCCAGCAACCTTGTACTTCTACATAGTCACTCCGTGAAGTCGACATACCGACGACTTACTGCTTGCTCACTCTTGCACTGCAGGAAGCCAAGATTCCGTAGTCTGACTTCCCGCATCATATCAGCTCCCAGTAAATGCACTTGATCACCGTGCAAAGTGTCCTGGCCAGGATATTGCTGTGCGAGGACATCCCGGGCAGCATCAGCACGATCCGGAGATCGTCAAGCTTCACCTGATGACTCGTTGAAATCATAACAGAAGAAGCGCAACTGGGCAGGACAAGCACCAGAAACGTTCCTTTCATACACGGGATGAGCACGAATGACGGCAAACGCATAATTGCACAACTGAAAAGAAAAGCAGAGGCCGAGCTGGTTCAAGAAAAAGCCCTTTGGAGCGAAACCCGCCGCCGGAATCTCAAGGAGTTTCCGGCAGCGAGAGACGGGCCGGACATGGCTCCCAGGGGAGCCGACTCCGCAAAGATTCGAGAAACCAGGGTGAGGCTTTCCACATGGGTCCGTAGAGCGCCATGGCGTCGGAGTACGGATCAGGTCTCCGGAAGTGTAACTGCACCCTGAGAGTCAGCTCAGTCATTTCGGCTTCACTGGACGGGCCCCAATCCGTTCAAACTTAGAGGCAGCTTCAGACCACTGGCTGGAGAGATCTGCAAGTGCTGAGACATTCGATAGCAAACATCCATAGAAGCGAGTAAATGAAGAAGCCAGTACCAGACCAGGGTAGCAACACGGAAGCGGCGCCAACAGGGCACCCAGGGCCCACAAAGGTTGACACGGACACCTTCAAGGAGAGGGCCACGGACTCAGGCATTCCTAAAGGCAGCCGACCCCTTCCACATCCTTCCACCGTTTCGAGCCCTCCAGGACGACGGAGCCGACTGTTGTCGAGGCGAATTAGACTTAGAGCTTAGTGGCTTCGTCTGCTTGTTTCAGATTCGTAGCCAAGATCAGCCAAGTGCACACCGGCGCACATGCCAACTTCAAGTTTATGCAACTGACTTCTGCGAAAACGCGATGATCCTTCCTGCCAGGCCACGACATCTGCCACTGTGCCCTTCTCCGCAGCAGCCGCCCGAGCCAGGACCTCTACCAAAAGGAAACCGTACACTCTAATAGAGCGACCGACAGACCCATGCATGTCAGCCGCTTCTTCGTTGAACTCAGGCGTGATCTCCATGGGTTTGTGTTGGGCCCCGGCCAGCTTTGATAGCATGCTGCAAGCTTCGGTGCTCCTATGAGACTTGCAGTCAATGGAAATGTGCACAAGGGTTTTGGCTGTCCTGTTCGCAACATCAGGCGCCGTGCCCTCGCTGAGAGGCTGCAAGGCGCGGGCGAAGCGAGCTAAATCCGCCAAGTCCGCCTAGAGGGTCAACGGCTGGACACTGCACGGCATGATTTCTACCGAACTGATTGCTAGCGCCTGTCGGTCGCGACATGCAACTCATGCATGCACTTTGCCACTGCGTCGCGATGAGGAATGCTTGTCAAGCTTGGACACTCTCCTGCCTCTCCAGCTGTGGACAGCACGCCACCCAGGAGCGAGGAAAGCAGTTGACGCTGTGCCTCCCAAACCCCAACCAAGATGTCTTCAATGCAAACCATGCGCCCCTGGAAACGAAACCGACAGGCGATGTATCCTTGCACTCTCGTCTTACGAAGTCTTTTGCCGGTCGCCTCCATGCGCTGCACCACCTGAGTTGCAAGCACAGACGGACTCAAGCAGTTCAGCTTTCTATTCAAGCATGACAAGAGGGGACGTCCCAGGCCGAGTGCGAGGCGGCTGAGACATCGTCGCTCTGACCGCGGCTCAGCACTTCAAAGACCGGGAGCACATAGCGCCTGGACGAAGGGACCCTTTCCTCTCTGCGATGCATAGAGTCTCATGTGCTCAGGACACAGAAACAAGCCGAGAATGTGGCCAGTGCAAGCCTTTGAGCTCGTCCCCCGCCCTCGGAAAAGCACGGGATTGCACGAAAATGTCGCCCATCAGCTCTGCTCGAATCTCTCAGGGTCATTGCGTCACAACCAGTTCAGCAGCCACATCAGGATCCTGTAGCAACACGTGCTGAGCCCGTTCTCTCCCCGTGGGTGACATGAGCAACCTTTGGGCCAGTCATCTGCCGAATCTCATGTGGCCAGTTGGCTAACTCGGAACAGATCTCGAATTCCCCCACTCCTTGGCGCGCTCAAGGGCATATCCCAATCGCTCATCCACACCACGGAGCCTGCTAGCCAAAGATTGAGAAACGCATGTCGTATACCCTGTCTGCCATGTGAAGCCGAGTCTGTTCTCAAATTTCTGCAGAAAGCTTGCCTGACTTCGGGCCGACTGTCGGCGCAGCGAAACCTTAGGGGTAATGCCAGGCATGGGATCACTTTCCTGCACCGCATGCGGATGCTTCTAGGCAACTCCCACATCTCGAAGTGGCCCTCGAAGTAGGTCTGAAAGTCGTCATCGTCCCACATTGGCTTTTGCAAGATATTTCCAAAGTATGCCTCAGAATCGGATGTGTTCACACGTTTTGAGACCCCCCCCCCGACTTCAGTGTCAGCAGTGTGTTGGTGCCCAAAGAACCGAAAGGGACAACCCATGGTTGAGTACAGAACGCTCCTTCCAAATTGGCTGAGCGAGGCGCGACCACATTCGCGTCGGCTTTCACTTCCTGCGGTCAAAACACAGTTTGCACAGGCGAATACACTTTCTGGAAGTTCGGTCAATATCATGGCGACCTCGAAGGTGACCCAGCCGCCCTTCTTCTCGATGGCGGGCCTTAGGACCTTCAGGGTGTTCCTGACCTACGGCCATCTGTGGCGAGTGCAGGGTCCAACCTCCTCGATGTCGATAAACTTGAACATTGCCTGGAAATCGACGAGTGTGAAGTCAATGATGACCCTTGGCCACAGGAACATCATTCGCAGAGAGGTCGCACTTCATTTGGCGATTAACAGTGCTGACGGAGAGGTAAATACAAGCTATGACAATTTCCACATCCCACCTGCCCGAAGGCTCTCAGAGCGTGGCTTTTTGGGCAGTGGCCCACCACTGTATGGGATCATCCTGCCAAGAATCGTCTGAGCGACATGGCGGCACTTTTTTGATGCGTCAGAAAACACAGGAAGGCTTCCCACGGCCTCAGTTGCGTTGGCGGGCGGAACCTTGGACCGGGCAGGAATCGGCGCGAGCAGTGTTATCAGATTCATCAAACCAAACAGTATAGTGGCATCGCATGCCGAGGAACGCCAAGAAGTAGCCCCGGCGGAACGCCGCTTCGAAACGGAAGGCATTGTCATAGAGCGGACCTTGCAAGCTGCAGTTTGAGTGATCAGACAAGTCCGGGACGCTGCTTGCTGACACGACACTCATGAGGCACTCATGAGGCAACTACGATGGCGCTCGGACGCCCTCAACCCAAGACTACATGATCAACACTCGTGGCATGGACTCGCCCATGGATTATCAGAATTCTCCCTGGAATCCCTCGATGCGGCCTTCAACGGGTGGGCGGGCAAGACAAACCGAACAACTCTTGGACTTGCATGACTTGGACAGACAGACCCAGCTGCACGGGAGCCCAAGCTTCGCTGAGCCGCGAGCTGGAGATGACGATGAAATTGACGTTTTCATTCTTCTCTCCCTTCCCAGCCTCTTCATATGCGAGGCTCAAAACCGGCCGGCACTGCTATCGAGTTCTCGAGGCTGGGCAAGGCAAGACCAGGTCTGAGAAGGCTGCGCAAGCTCACTTCAGGCTGCTGCGAGACTTCTACAGGCTCAAGTCTGCTGAAAGAGCCATACTATTTGGGGGCTTCTTCTTATAATTATAGTATAATATGAAAATGTAATACAGCTGCAGCCCGCCTCCACCAGCCGCAGATCCGATTCGCGATGGTCATTGACCTGAGCATCGAACCTTCTCGGAGAACCTAGGTGACCAAATCTACCAACTCTAGCCACGGCCGTTGAAGGTGGTTCGTTTCAGCTACAAGTACAGCTAAACTTAGATGTAGAAGCTTTTACCGGCTCGGCTGCAGAGGAGCCAGGTTCACGCTGGAGCTGTTGGGCAACTGTCCGGAGCCTGAAAGATTACCTTATCGGCTTCTGAAGCCGAATGCCATGAGCGAACAGCCCTCGAACAACGATAAACACTTCCGCAGCACGCAACCTGGTCGGCGGCTGCTCTCCCAAACACATCGGATTCATGCAGCTGTCCACGCTCAATACATGCGCACATTCTGCTACTCCATTCTGCTTCCGCGGATATCCCATCCGTCGTCACTGCAGGCACGAAACAGCCTCTTCCAAAACGAGCAAGGTCTGACAGCATGTCCATCAAGGAGCAAAAAAAGAAGGGCTGCAAGGCTGCACGTGCTGCACGAGGCCTGCCGTTGCTAGCTGAGATTCGGACATCAATCTCGAAAGCCAGATTGAAGCCGCCGGGGCGCCCAGCGACAACCTTCGGCTGCAGACTTCACAAAGGATGCGACTTTGCAAGGCGGAAACCAACTCACGTTCTTGGGTGCGCCTTCTCACCGGCACTCGACCGAGTCCTCGCCTGAACACGCAGCATGCGACATTACATCAGAGCACCATCACAGAGGCCACTCCCAGCCATTCCCGCCTCCAATGCGCGAATGCGGCACATGTTGTTGACATCTGGCAGCCTGCAGCTTGCGAAGGGCTGTCAGAAGCTTCGGATTCGCAATCACCGCGAGCTTATGCAAAGCGCTCTCGAATCCTTCAACTGCCTACATCCTCTACTCTTGGAGATATTTGGGAATGATATGGCGCGCCTGAATTATAGCTCTGCCGGCGAAGCAACATCAACATACTGGACGAGGCTGCTGTTGTGATCAGGGGCGCACCACCACAGAGAAAGCTTCGCCGCTTTGAAGAAGGGCACGAACCTCCGTCCAACAATATCACCAACTCCCAGTTCAAATAAAAGGTCACTGCCGAGAAACGTTCTCTTAATGTCGCAGTTGATTTTCACCCGATACCACAACCCTTTCGCGCTTTCGAAACACATCGAGTTTGCTATCATGGTTCATGGGCTTCTGACTGATCCAACCCACTCTTGCCATCGAGACGGGCATCCGCACGCGAATTGACCTTCGCTTGCATGCAACACGTTCCGTTCTCACGCAAGGCCTCCCCACATCGGCGAATCCGTGCCTCACATTGAGCTCTTGCACGCTCATCACCGTAGCGCACGAACTTGTTTGGATACCTTATGATTCCGTGCGGGGTTACGTGCGCCTGCGAGAAATGCAGTCCAATGCAGTCCACATTCCTCTTGCTGCCATGTCACCCGATGGGCTGCAACATAAACTCCCGGGGAATACGCTGCCGTGGTGCCAAATTCTGTGCCTTGCGACAGTACAGATCGCACTCAAAACAGACTTCCTCAGGTCTGGCGCATAGAGAGGAACATGTACCGATCGCCGCGGATTCGAAAGCTTCGATGCCCGCTCCCATTCTGCGCATCGCGCCTTCAGGTCTGGGCCTCAGACATCAAGCATCGAAGTCTCTCAGCAGCAGATGCGTACTCAAGAACTCCAGCATCATCCTAAATCGCGAAACTTGCCATGTGCGAACTATTTAACTGTTGGCGAAGACTCCCCTCGGAAATGTAAACAGAGGTGGAGGAACAGCCAACCCCGAGAAGGAACCTGCAGCGATACCAAACGCTGAGAAGCGACCTTGCCCGCGACTGGAGCGCAGCAACGCCTGCCGCTGCGCATCGTATGTGGCACCTGGGCAGCTGTACTCAGAAAGGCCTGCCGTGGCCCTGAACCCGAAAGTGCTGACAGGAGCTAAGGTCACAACGCTTTGTGGCATTGCTGAGTGTCTCCTTATGCCAGCAACACAGCGGTTCTGAAGCCAGCGTTAGGTATTTGCACATGAAGCTGCAACAAGGAATTACTCTGATCACTGTCCGAACTGCATCCTACGATCTTGCTCCGGCAGTCCGGCCGTATTCTGGCAGCCATGTGTCGTAAGCGTTGTTGATGGCACGAATCTTCTCTTCTGCCTCGCCACTGGCGCTGATCATATGAACCGCATGCTCATGCTCTCAATCTGGAGACCGGAAAAAGGCTGGGCACTGGAGACAGATAGCTGAAGACTTTGAAGTGAAGGCAAGGACTTAGAAACCAAATTCGAAAATGCGTAAAGGAATCCGGGAAGCCGACACAGGCACTCGGAAGGCAAATCCGAGTCTCCTTCTCACAGCCTGGCCTGTAGCCCTTCGAAAGTCGAAGGATGTAGGCACTCAAGACTACACCTTGGAGTCCTGAATTCAAGCTCGCACCCTCAGATTCTAAAACAGCCCTCACACCCCCCTTGCCGAAGCAAGCAGTCCCACCGAGCCCGGCCTCATCCCGGCCCTCTGGATGCTTGTCGGGGTGCCACTTGAGCACCAACTTCCTGCGGAATCTTCAATGCCTCTGCCTTGCCCTTTCAGAGCACAGCACAGCACAGCACGGCTCCTGTAGGCCTTCTTGATGTCTTTCTCGTCTGCGTCTTCGGCCACTTCCAGCCTGGGCTGTAGCTCGGTTCCGACCAACTCCGAAGGCGGCTTAGAGGCTGCGATCCGAGGGATGCCTTGAGGCTTATAGCAAAAAGAGCTCCCACACCTGCTAGCTGCCGGAAAAGAACGCTCCATAGTGGTCCACAATACCCAAATCGTTCTTCTTCTCTTTCTCCTGCTCCTTCTCCTTCTCCTGTCAGAGGGTCTGCATTGCATCTTCGGATGCTTGTGCTGGTGGCACATGGCCTCTTCTGGCAGCGGTGGCAGACCCCGCCTGGAGACACTGGCATCGAGCTGAAGTGGCGGGGTTTGTGTTCACAACGGAAGCAAGCCGCGTCAAGTGCAACACGGCAGCTTACTTTTGACATCGGGCACTGCCTCTCTCGGACATTCTGCGCAGTTTTGCAGATCCAGGCCTGTGTGCAGCCACTCTCAGGTGCATTTCAACCCCTGATCCGTTCTTGCAGTCCAGGCGCGGAAGGATTTCGGATTCCGGGCCCTTTCTGCTCCAGCTCCTTGCCATGATATGCAATGTCTGCGCGGATGCCAGCTGCATTGCTGCATCTTTGACTCTCCTTCAATGCGTGCACCGCATCTTTGGCATCGAGACTTTTCAGTGCCTCAGCATCGAAGCCGGACATGAAACCGCCGGCCGCGCAGAAACCGTGCGAGCTGAGAGGCGTTGAGGGCCTTGGAGTCCAAGGTGGGGAACTTCGAGAGCCAGGCCTGCAGCTCCAAGAGCTCCTGAAACGAGCAGAGATAGAAAGTGCCGGGGGGGGGACGGGGGGGGAGAGCTGCCGCGCTCCTCCTCCGAAGCCGGGGGACGCTCCTCACCTGCAAAGGAACGGAGAGAGGAGGAGAGAGGAGAAGAGAGCCCTTTCCCCCACATCATCGGCGGACCTTCACGATGGGTGCGACGAGACTTTCGCTGCTCCTGTCAACAACATTGGGTCGACGCAAGCTTGTCATACGCAGTGCATGCACGCGACGGTGCCGTAAGACAACAATCCAACCGTCTCTCCATTCAAACCGACTGATGGCACTTCGGATCCTCATCGAACTTTTTCCTGGCCTCTTCTGCACGCCGCTTTGCCTTCGTGCAACGAGCCAGAACAGCAACATGTGGATCCCAACGTCTCAGCTCGGTCACTTCACCGATGGTATCTTCGAAAGATTGACCGGTCCTTAGAAGCTGAAAAACTCTACACACGGCCTACGTCCCTGCTGGTACATGCATGCAACACAGAAAGGCATCGGCCACTCGCTGCCGCCGGCTTTGGCACCCTCCGCGCCGTCTTTGGCAGATGGTGCTGGGGCAGGTGGTCGTGGAGACGGTGGTGGAGGCATGGGCGGGGCAGGCGGCGGAGATGTGAAAGACGACTGAGGTGGCATCGCCATGGGCGGGGCAGGTTGGACTGGAGGAGGTTGTGCTGAAAAAGGAGGCACTGCACTTGGCATTGCACCGTGAACGGTGCCTGGAATTGCGCCGGGCATTCCACCCGGCATTGCACCAGGAATTGTACCAGGCATGACACCGGGGATTGCATTAGGTGGTCGAATGCCTACAAAAGTTGAAGGGGGAGTGTTGAGGCCGTGTGTTGGAACAGTCATCTGTGGAGGGATTGCAGCGGCTCCTGGATATGATGCGCCCGGGTGTGGATAGCCGTGGCCCATACATGCCGACTGCGGAAAGGGCTGTTGTGCTGGAAAGCCTTGTGGATAGCCTGAGCCAAAGAAGCGAAGCTTCTCTGAAGGAAAAAGCTTCCCCAAAGTCGCGCTAAGCACAGCACTTGTGGCAGGAGGCGGCCAGTGAGGCGGAGGCGCAAATGGGTGCATGTCCTGGTCCCCCTGTCCCTCACAGATCTCACATGAGCGACGAGGAAAGACTCTCTGACATGAGGAGCATCAGCACGAGTCTGCGGCCTTCGCCTTTCGCCGGCAGACGCCTGGTTGACAAGCCAACTGCCTTGGCCCATAGCCTTTGGACCGGTCTGTTAGTTCAGCTTTGACAAGGTAACTGCTTGGCTGGATGGCTGATCTCAGGCTTGCCATGTCTTCCCCGCTTCTGTCGTTCCTTGGGATGCTTCTGCAAGCATGTCATCTTTATGCATGACAGCAAGCAGTATAAACGTACTGCTACTTCTCGATGCTGCGACTGCTTGTTGTGCTTTCTGCTAGAAAATGCTTGAACAATACGCAGGCAACCTTCAGGACCACTGGAAGGCAATGCAGCAAACTCCATAGAGCGCTCGGAGGCTTTACCACACCGAGCGGGCGACATCTATGTCATTGTGCAGGAGCTCGTGAGTCCAGAGCATGACGTTGACACTCTGGATGCCGACCGGCCCCGAGAGCCAGCCTGCAGTGCGAAGCCCCTCGTCATGACTGTGGGGCCGCAACCTTGCTTGGAGCAAAAAGGCTTCAATGTGGAAGCAGAGTTGCTCACGCTTGGCTCTATGCCAAGTGCAAAGATGCTCTGTTGCAGTCTACGTGCTCAAGGCATTGGACATGTCAACTTAACGCAGAACAGGCACAGTCACGCGGGGGCTCAGGCGACATTCTGTGGCGAATAGGGAGAGACGGAGCTGTTATGACACCGGCCGAAACCAAGAGAAGAAAGAAATGTGTCTCCACGACTCCCAGAGCATCTTCTTCCTACGGGTCTACTTACTGACACAGCCGGCTGCAGAGTGTCCAAAAACATCGTAGAGACTTCAAATTGACGCAAACTAAGTATAAGCAGCAAGCAGCATTCGTTTGGAAACAGAGCAGCCGTGGGAAAAAAACACTTCACCGCTCCGCACGAAGCGCTGACGGGTTTGAGCCTATGTACTGCCAAGGACGGCATGCAGAACCAGCATATTAAGCTGAAGAAGTAGATCGTTCGATCGACTGGCTCCTCTGAGTGAGCGAAATCATTTTGCATCGAGTTGCACCATCATCGTGCCATGGGGTGATGAGCTGCAAACCCCCCAAGAAAGGGGTCGTAGGCAGCAAACCCTAGGGCCCTAGATCCGTATGAGTGTACAGGACAGCCATAGTGCCGTTGAGCTAAAAGAGGTGCATAGCGAGTCCGAAATCTCAAACATAATGTGCCATCACGGTTCTGTTTCAGGCAGCACTCACACCCGACTGGTCTGCAAATGCTGGCTTTGGTGAAACGGCAGGCCATCGGAAAACGGACCAATCTGCGAAGACCTTAGCTTCTAAAAGCTTCTCTTTGCCACCGAACTCACTCAAGACGCCTCATCGAAAATGCGACAACCCCGTGCCCACAACCATGGAACAGAGTGGTTACCCTAGGTGTTTTCAAACAGAACGACAAACACACATGCAAGCCAAACCGCAAGAAGAAACACTATGGCGGCTGATGCTTAAGCTTGCTGACGGGATGCAGCACGATGGCTACCAGCAACATCTTTGCTGTCTCGATCAGACGGTGAACTCCAACAGGTATGTCGGCATGGCCTGTGAGCGGCCCCAACGCAGAGAGAGAGAGAGACAGACAGTGGGAAGAGTCGTATGACAAAGCAGGCACGAGGCTTCGAGTCGTTCGGAGTCATTTTGTGCCAGGAACTGCGCATGACCAACGCACTTGTCGCTCGCTCCCCTGCATCATTTCGTGGCGTGAGGATTAAGGGCATGTGCATATACACCTAGTGCGCAGGTCTGCATGTGTGCATGAGCACGCCTGCACAATGCTTTGTGTAGGTGCACTAGTCCGTACAGCAGGTGTTTTGCGCATTCTTGTGCTCGCGTGTCAATGTAGGTTTGCATGAATACATACTAGCTACTACAGTAGACACAGACACGTAATTCTGGAGGTGCAAGCGTGCACAGTCGCGTCAAGTTAGCACCAGGCAGCTACAGTACCCAGCTATGTATGGATGGATCCGCACAGGTGCCTTAGAAAGTAGCCGTGGATGTATGCCTCGATTTTCAATCAGGCCCTAAACCCTCAACAAATCCTAGACCGTTATCGGTGTCCATGACCCTGAACGAACGTGTGGATGGGAGCCGGACCTTTGATGTGGGGGTTTCAAAAAACCATTTAAGGGTGTTAAAACAAATGATCTTACTATCTAGGGTTCCATACTAACGTCCCCATGTAGAAGCTAACCATCAATGTCTAATGGCCACATCAGGGGCGCGGAAGAGACAAAGCGAAAGCAAGCACTACCAAATCGGCAAACACCAGAAGCGATGTGGATACTGACTGGCAATCCCTTTACCCTACCGGTAACATGTAAAAGCATATCGCAAACGGCAAGCCCCAACATCTAAACGAAGAAGAACCTGGTTCCCCAACAGGACATGTTGGTTGGCAAACCCCTAACCCCAAAAGAAGATCCTGGGCGGCAAACTCCAAACTGGCAAACCCCAGATCCTCACAGGACATGTTTGTTAACAACCCCCTTGCCGAAAGCCTAACTTCAGCTCGTGTTTGGCAAACCCCAAACCCTAAACGAAGGATCGTTGGCACACGAGGACTGTTGGTTGGCAAACCCGAGGCGATGTTGAAACCCTGAAGCAAGAAGACATTGATGGGCAAACGGCAAACATCCCTGAACCTTACTTGGAGATGTTGGCTGGCAAATCCCAAACCCTGAAGGATCATCTTGAGAACAAACTCCAAGCCCCTTTTTCAACCGTCACGGTCAGCAACCCCTAAACCTTAAAGGAGTACATGCCGGCTGGCAAGGTCCAAACACTGGAGCAAACCTCAAACCCCCAAAATCAAACTCAGATATTGGTTGGCGAACCCTGAACACTAAGAGAAAATCTCGGATAAACCATCACGAAGTAGCGCGGGCGGCCAACCCCAAGCCCTAATCAAGAAATGTCTAGTTTGTCAAACCCTCGACCACCAAAGGCGACGTTTCGAAGTTGGCTGACAAAGCCCTAACCCTATTAGAAGGTCGTGGGCTTAAACGATGAAGATGCTGGCCGGCAAACCCTAGTCTTTGCTGGGACACGTTGGTTGGCAAACCCCTAACCCTAAACGAAGACTGCGGGTGGACNCTAACCCTATTAGAAGGTCGTGGGCTTAAACGATGAAGATGCTGGCCGGCAAACCCTAGTCTTTGCTGGGACACGTTGGTTGGCAAACCCCTAACCCTAAACGAAGACTGCGGGTGGACCTTTCTGGAAAACGATTGCTCCCCCCGAAACCGCGAAACCTGTCCATGCACAAACAAATGCAAGCGCTATCATGGGGTCACACACAAACGCAAGCCCCACGATAATCCTTTCTNGTGGACCTTTCTGGAAAACGATTGCTCCCCCCGAAACCGCGAAACCTGTCCATGCACAAACAAATGCAAGCGCTATCATGGGGTCACACACAAACGCAAGCCCCACGATAATCCTTTCTAATCCTTTCTGAAACCCAAACCCTAAAAGAAGAAGATATAGGTTACACCCAAATGGAACCTGGTGGCTTGCAAACCTCAAACCCTAAAAAGTATCGTGTGCGGCAACCCAAACCCCGAAAGACGAAGGCACTGGTCGGTAAACCCGAAACCCTACAAGGGAGATGCAAGATCGCGGCTGGCACAACCCGAATCCATGAAAATAACTGCGCCTGGCAAACCCTAAAAGACGATCGCGGCTGGAAAATTCCAAACCCCAAACGATTTGGTAATTGACTGACAATCCCGTAACGCTAACAGGACGTGTTGGTTAGCCCCAGGAGCAAATCGTGAACGGCTAAGCCCTTACATCTAAACGAAGAGGAAACTGTTTGGCAAACCCTAAACCCCAACAGGACATGTTGGCAAACCCCTAACCCCATGGCAAACCCCTAACCAGTAGCGAAGAAGATACAGGCTGGCCAACCTTAGATCCCAACAGGACATGTTTGTTGGCAAGCCCCTAGCCGTAAGCCTAACATCAGCTCGTGCTTGACAAACCCCGAACGCTAAACGAAAAAGATACTGGTTGACAAACCAGAGCTGTCGGTTGGCAGACCCGAAAACCCCTAAGAAGAGACGTTGGTCAGCAAGTTCAAACCTTGAAGGAAGAAGAGGTTGATGGGCAAACGGCAAACATCCCTGAACCTTACTTGGAGATGTTGGCTGGCAAATCCCAAACCTTGAAGGAAGATCTTGAGAACAAACTCCAAGCCCCTTTTTCAACCGTCACGGTCAGCAACCCCTAAACCTCAAAAATGTACATGCCGGCTGGAAAGGTCCAAACACTGGAGCAAACCTCAAACCCCCAAAATCAAACTCAGATATTGGTTGGCGAACCCTGAACACCAAGAGAAAATCTCGGATAAACCATCACGAAGTAGCGTGGGCGGCCAACCCCAAGCCCTAATCAAGAAATGTCTAGTTTGTCAAACCCTCGACCACCAAAGGCGACGTGCTCTAACCCTATTAGAAGGTCGTGGGCTTAAACGATGAAGATGCTGGCCGGCAAACCCTAGTCTTTGCTGGGACACGTTGGTTGGCAAACCCCTAACCCTAAACGAAGACTGCGGGTGGACNGTGGACCTTTCTGGAAAACGATTGCTCCCCCCGAAACCGCGAAACCTGTCCATGCACAAACAAATGCAAGCGCTATCATGGGGTCACACACAAACGCAAGCCCCACGATAATCCTTTCTGGTCCTTTCTGAAACCCAAACCCTAAAAGAAGAAGATATAGGGTAAACCCAAACGGAACCTGGTGGCTTGCAAACCTCAAACCCTAAAAAGTATCGTGTGCGGCAAAACCGAACCCCGAAAGACGAAGGCACTGGTCGGTAAACCCGAATTGGCAAACCCAAAAGCAAATCGTGGCTGGCAAAACCCGTGAAAGAAGATCGTGGCTGGCAAACTTCACACCTGAAAAAACCTTTGGTTATCAGACCCTAAACGAGATGGTGGTTGGCAAACCTCCAACCCGTGCAAAAAAAGATCGCCGGCGGCAATCCAAACCCTGAGCGAAGAAGGTATTGGCTGGCAACCCCCAAACCCCAAAAGCATATTGGTCTGCAAAGCCCGAGTCCTAAAGAGGAGCATGGGCAAACCCCAAACTGAAAGAAGATGATACTTGCAGGCCAACCCGAACCGTAATAACAGGACATGCTAACCAGAAAAGAAGAGCATGGGCAAACCCCAAAACCGGTCAGAAGAAGATGTTGCCTGGCAAACGCTTGAACCCTAACAGTGCATGTTGTTTGGCAAAGCCATGGCAAACCCTGATCCCAAAAAAATCGGGTTCGCAAAGCCGTAGCCCTAAATCAAGATGTCGGCAAACCCCAAATATTGGCTGGCAAACCCCACACCCTGAAAAAACTCTTTGGCTGGCAGAAGATCGTTGGCAAACCCCAAGCCGAAAGCAAAACAAGCATTGGCAGCCAAACCCTAAACTCTAAAAGGACATGTTGGTTCGCGAAGCATGACCTCTGAAAGAGGAGCATGGGCAAACCCCAAACCCTTAAAGATGAAAGATACTTGCAGGCAAGTCCTAAACTCCTAAACCCTAAAAGGTGTTGCTGGTTCGGCAAACTGAGCCCGAAAAGAGGGGGGCTAAAAGAAAGATACTTGCAGGCAAAACCCAGACCCTAACAGCACATGTGCAAGCCCCAAAACCCTGAAAGAAGAAGATACTGGCAGCCAAACCCTAAACCTGCCAGGACATGTTGGTTCGAAAAGCCTCAGCCAGCCCAAAAACAGGAGCATGGGCTAAACCCCAAACCCTGAAAGAAAAAGCCATGGCCTGGAATCCTAAACCCTAAAGGACATGTCGGTTGGCAAACCCCAATACAAGTACGGCTCTGCGAGCGTGGGGGGGGGCAGCCACAGCAGTGAAAGAAGTGGCAGCAGCAGCAGCTGCAAAGCAGCAGCAGGAGCAGCACAATGCTTCGGTGGTGTTTTCCAAAATCAATCCTTGGCATGTTCCGAATCTGTTTTCTGCATCGGCTCGCGTGGTTTTCCGAATGTGGCTTTCTGAATCGAGGTGTCGTTGTGAGAGACCGACTCTGCTCTCTCACATGAGGCGACTCATGTAGCGATCGTGCTAGACACGAAACTTGCTACCGTAGTCGGTCTTCCGTGTGGCGCAAAGCTGCTCAACTGCGGCATTCTTGCCAGTGGAACCCACCTGAAAGTCCCGGAAGATGCAAAAGTTCACAGGACACTCCGCATCGTCCACTGTGCTGTCGAAGCCTTGGTGACCCAAGAGCCCCCACAGGGACCGGACCGTGCCAGAATCGACGGTGTCGGCTAGCAGCTGCAGTCACCGAGCCGGGAACGAACCAGGCCATCTTTGTCCCGGCACGGAGGCCTGAGAGCTCTGGGAAGCTTTGGCCACGAAGTCAGAGGCCGCCAAGGCCCAGGCTCTACCAGATCTGGAGAGCCCTTTGCCCAGGCCTCAGATTACACCCAGTCAGAGGAGCCGATGTGAGATTCCATGTACAAGAACTGAGCAGTGCTCGCCGACGAGGACTTTGGCAAAGAACACAGTTCTTCGCCGAGGTCGCTTTCGCTCACAGAACTTCGTGCCTGACGTGACGCTGGCTGATTAGCTCGGAGATCCGCACGCAGGCTTGATTTTTAGCTGCACGTGAGATGCTGTAGGCAGCAGAGGCAGAGAAGTAGCAGCCGTGCCCGAGCTTCGTTCCTTGAGCAGCGAGTAAAAGACGCTGCACATGGCTTGGCAAGATCATCTGCCGATATCGGGTAAACGCTGCAACTGGCTGAGGCTGGCTCCGTGCCGACGTCCGCTGTAAGCTCGGTTGAAGCCATTGAGCACAATGTTGGGAACGCACCTGCAGAAAATGCAAGCTTCGATCCAGACCCATCTGAGGCCATGTTTGACTATCAACCTTGCCAGCAACACATGTGTGACAAGCGAACATACCAAAATTCCTACGTCGTTGGCTTGTCCTCTTATTTCTATCCGAACAGAAAACAAGCTGGGGATCAAGCTCGCTCGATGTACCGTGCCACAGATCCAACCTCCAAAATACACCGTGCACCCACACTTGTGCGAAAAGTATTCACAAGCAGCGCTCTTAAAGCGACGTCTCTACCCGTGGAAGTCTGTACGGCTTTGATACCCATCCCTGTTTGGCTCGCGGCTCGCAGTCGCTGCCCATTGCGTCGCGCACTGCGGCATACACTCCAGCCTCGGGTGATTGCAACCGCTAGTAACAGACTCTCCGCGCTTCAACAGCGCGGAGCCAAAAGATTGCATCTTGCGCTGCAAAGCCACGCCTTGTGCCTGCACCGTTTGCTGCCGTCAGGCCAAGGTCCGAAAAGACTTGGGAACCCCAGCGAGAGTTGGATTCTCCACGCGATAAACTCCCAGGACAAGCGCTTCCGGAACCTGGCCACAGTGCAGCCAAAAGGACCAGCTTTCACACTGCCGAAACACATGCACTTATGGACAACACGGAATGGCCTGTGTGGCAAACAAGTTGCGCACATGTTCCAGGTCGCTGTCCTCTGTCTCGAACGTATCTGTTGCTCTGCGACGCTTCTGCTATTTGCCGTTGTAGCTGACTAATGGCAGACTCCTCATCCCTGCCAAAAGTGATCATGGGCACGGGGGTGTCAGAGAGAACTCCAGCGCCTCAGAACAGAAGGGGTTAACATCATCGCGCAGTCAATCAGATTGGCTACAATTCATTCTCGGGCTTCCACTCAACAGCGGAGGTATGACGGGTTTGTCCTCGGCGGCCTCGCACGGATAAGGTCCCCACTTTCAGGATCGCAGTTCAGCCTTGCCGGATCACGCGAAGGACCGGCCGGCCCTACCACTTATGCCTCGGAGTTGTTCTCCTCTGGGAGACGGGTGCTGGCCATCCGACCTGATGGGCCCGCCGTGCACCAAAACAGTTCGCTGTACCATGCAAAAACGCTGCCCCGGTTCCCCTCATGCCTGAAACCGATCGGCGCGGCTCCGGGCGCAACTCCCGCGGAGATCTGCATGCTGCGCTCTTCAGGTCGGTTTTAGTGGCACTGAGCCGTGGCAGAGCCTTGCTCGGGGTGCTGGAGGCGGCGGAGCCTGGCCAAAGGCCGAGAAGCCACGCACGGATTAAAAGAGCGGGAGGCTTAGAGTCTTGGGGCGGGCCTTCGGTGGACTGCAGCTGCGCTGCCGGGCAGCCTGATGACATGAGGCGACTCGTAGGCTCGCATGTCGAGGCACTTTTAGCATCTGAGTCCCAATGCCCTCGAGGTCAGCAGCGGATCGCGGAGCTCGAGAAATTCTCGAAAGCCCTGAAGAGTCTCGACGTGCTTAAAGCAATAGAGGCGACACGCGAAAAACAAGCTCGACAAGGAACAGCCCACCTTGTCATCATGGAGTTCCCTGAAACTGATACCTGCGAGGGTGTCTGCAACACAGGGGAAGGCTTCCCCCGGTGTCGGGGGAGCACTGCAGGGCTTCCTTTCTGGAGAGGCCGTCCGTGGTGACCTGGAGCTGCGAAGCTGCGCAGCTCTGCACACTGCCATCAAAGCTGCTAAGGTCTCCCGTACACGTCCTTGTCCTGCATTGACGAGTCTGCAGTCTGGGGCCGGTGCGTGTTCGTCTGGCGAACGGCATCGCAGAGGACTTTCAACTCGTTCAAGTGCCTTCAAGCACAGGCCGTCAGCGGAATTCAAACCTGCTAACATCAGATCTGTCAAGCTAGAATCTGCATGGGCTCCTTCCTTTGTCCCATCAACATACTGCTCAACACCAAGTCGTGCTGGAAGCAATGGGCCAGGGCACCCTTCGTAGCGTTGGCAAACCTGCTCATATTCGGACCTGAGGTGAAGGATAAAGATAACAAAGCCGTTGATTTGGACAACTGCCATCGCAACGCCAGAAGCTGGGGCCGCGGCGAGCTGACATTGCGGCGCGACACATAGGCAGTCACTGTCTTCTCCTCAGCAGAGCACACCATGCTGTGGTGATCGTGGCAGCGCTGGGCTTGAGACAAAGTTTTCCAGGACCCCCGCAAGCCGCTTCCAGGATGGAGAGGGCTGGATCCTGGTGTGCTGAGGTTCGAGTCTTCTGCTTCATTAATATCGGCAGACCTACAGACACAGAGCTTCGAAAGAAGCCTCAGTGACTCATTGGTGGTCTTGCCAAACCCATGTGCTGCGAGATGCAAGGCCGGCGAGAAGCTGACTGAGGTCTTTGCGGGCTGCACTGCGAAGTCTCGTCCTGCTGAAATGCTGGGTCGCTCGCAGAAACATTCCAAGAGCCCATGTCGAGTGAGTGGGGGCAGGAATTTTTTCGGTGACGGCTTGGAGGACGGCTTGGGAAAGCGGTCAAACTGGATAGCAAAGGGGGTACTTGCGGGGCGGCCTTGTCGGCCTTCTCGGCTTTCTCCTCTTCTGGCTCCGCAGGTGGCGGAGGCTCGGGTGAGGAGGACCCAAGACCTGCCAAGGGCCCACTGTGCAGTTGCCCCGCCTTGGCTCTACTCTCGCAGCCCCGTCCCGGGCTACCTGGAGTTGCAGCGGGAGCAGTCCATGCCAGCCGGGATCCCTGCGGCAAAGACACGCGAGATGCAAGCAAGTGCTACTGGTCAGTCTCGTCATGTTAGATATGCTAGCTGCTAGCTAATGGGACACACTGCCACACCGTGCATCTGAGCTGTGCGTGACACCATCTGCGCCTGCTGGCGGCTGTTTCGCCTCGTGATGGCAAAAGCTTTCAACGAGCAACCCATGGATCGCTCTTCCGGGTGGCCGCTGTCGCTGCAGTTTGCAATTCGTCTGCCACTTCTCTACACCGCGGCCTTCTGCCCACCACGAACATGCAGGATGCACATGGATGCTCCAGGGCAGACTTGCTGCCAAAGGCACAAGGACGTCGCTGACGAAGCGTGGTCTCGGTAGACGAAAGCAGCTGCGACAGAGCTGCACACTCGTCTGATAGATCTGACTACCTTCATACAGATGCAGGTCTCTGCATTTGTGGGCCATGCTGGGAACTTGGCAGAAGCCTCGATGCGGTGAAAGCGCCGCTGCAGCTCGCAGCGAGGCGCCTCCGAAGGATATGAAGCATGGGGACATTCGAGAGATCGCGGCATGAGGTGGGACACAGGAACTCTTCACCACTCCGGCAGCCCAATCTAATGAGTCCCCAGCTCACACCACTTGCAGGCCGGCCGTCAATTGCCGTGACCTGTTGGGCTTGGAGAAAGCACAGCTGCTGGCGAAAAAAAAGAGCCCATGTCAGAAGCACACAACATGCCTCGCCACTTCCGCTGCGCTGCCTCTGGAACATGACTGCACAAATACATCACCACTTCACCAGCGAGATCCAGCGAGTCAGATATCTCGCTGCCGCTGGCACCTGGCGGAAGGAACTGGTCCTCGAAGCACCGGACGAACCTCGGACCGCTGTCATCTGGCGCTTCCCACACATCACGACAACCAACCGTAGCAACTGAGGCCCCTCACAGCTCGTGTGCGCGGCGACTGGGCCCGGACTTTGCCTGACCTGTCGCAAAGAGAAAACAAGAAGGTGCCTCAACCGCGCAATGATCACGCTGGCAGGGACTGCCACACATGCAGAGAGCATGCAGCTGCACACCTGACTTTGCGGGCTTCCTGTTATCCGGACGGCTACAGACAGGACAAACAAGTTCGTTCCTGCACTCAGTGTTCTTCTGCCTTGTCGCAGGAGTCTTGCGAGAATCGGCCTGGACAAAAGCTCACACCGCAAGGCAACGAAGTCCGTCGCTGCAGGCTCCGCCCAATGCAGGCTTCTTACTGCGAACAGATCCACCATGTAACACAAACCAGAGAAAGCAGGTTCGGGCTTCATTTCCGCAAGGCCACAAGAGGGATTCGTGCCCCATCTGTGGTTGGTATCAGGCTGGCGCCAGCCTTTACCCTGAGTGGGAAGCTCTCTGCGGCCTTGCGTTTTTCTTATGTCTTTGATTTTGTGTTCAGATTACAGCAGGCGAGCTTCCGTTTTGATACGCACATGTCTGTACATATGCCGCGACAGCAGCCGCTCCAGCAGGGAAGATTTACACAGATGGTGATCCCAGAGGCGGCCGCTGAGGTCATGAATTATCCAACGGGGACCTTGGGGCCGATCATGTGCCAAGGCCTCCGGGTCTACGTGGAAGCTCACACCCTGCTGCGGAACACCACAGGTCAGACCAGGCGACCTGCAGAAAACTCGAGGAGAGGGTCGCACGACTGCAACTGCCCTGTCTTCCCAGCTTACTGGCCTTCGTCAGGATTCGACTCGCCTGCCGTTTTGTGTTCAGAACGGTCTGAACACTCTGTCCTACTGCATGCTGAAGGAGCCTGGCGTGCCCCTGACAATCTGAAAGTTGGGCTTTCGATATCGGGCTGTAACCTTAGGCTGGCGGAAGCCATGAGCAAGCGTGCCGATGCAGAAACAGCATCGCACTCTCTGCTTGGCGAACCTCTTCAGAGAGGGCCTGCAGGCCCTCGTCGTCTTCGATCTCCCGAAGCATAGCCTGCAAAGTGTCCTCACGGTTTAGATGCAGCAAAAACCAGCCCGGGGTTCAGTTCACAATTCCCCTTCAACCTCGTCCAATCTGCCGCCTGTCCGGAGATTTGCCGCCTCCCGGAAAAGCTTCTTCTCTTTTGCAAGCTGCGGCTGCGGCCCCTCCCTGCCCTCCCTTCTGCCGAGTCACACTTGGCAGCGAGGCGCTGAGGCGGAGCCCAGAAACCTGAAAAAAACATCACTGGTCTCTCAATACCGCATCATTGCATCATCAAAAGCCCGCGACCAGCACCATCAAAAGCCGAAGCACCAGGGGCATGGCCTCACTCAGCTGGAGAGACTGGAGTGACCGAAACAACTCTGCCAAGCTGAGGCGGGCAGCTTCTATGTTCGCGTTCCAGATCTCAGTGGGAGGATACTCCCACTCTGTTTCTGTGAGGTTGGCGTGACTTGTCTGAGCCAGAAAATGGCACACGATGGCTGCCGATGCTGCATGCTTTCGATGGCCGATGTATCCTGGTATCATCAAAACTGCAGGCCACGGCTTTGTGCCGGTTCCCGCTGATGCGCGTGATTGTGGCTACGACGACATGCTGTCTGAAGAAAACTTTCAGTTGCAGAGGACCGCGAGCAAAGGCATGGCAAGCACATGCCTCGGGCGGGCCGCCTGCTCGCCGTTCCACCGCCTCAGGAAAATTGTTGACTGGAAGGTTATGTCGCCTCACAGGCAATGAGAAAACTCAGACGACAATGCAGCGGGTCATTTGCTTCGAAAACAGACCGTGTCTGATCGCAGCTTGGCCTTCCGATGCTCAGTTTAATTCGGGTCCGCACCACCTGAGCATTGCGACTCGCCTCGCATGGGCACCCCACAACTCTCCCAAGTCCATCTTCGCCTGACTTCTCGTCCTTGCCTCTGTTTAAACGATCTACAACAGCTGAACCCTGTCGGAGGTGTGTTCGGGGAAACTCAAACACCTTTAACACTAAAGAAAAGGCAGCCGAAGGGAAGCTAAGAGCTGGGAAAGCTAGCATCGCCAGCATCAACGGAGCAGCGCTTCTCCCGATGTGGCCCTTTCCGCCCATAAATCGATTTAAAGGGCACCTCTCCAACATTCCCAAAGCTTTTGTTATGCTGCGGCAGCATGTGCAGCCACCGTCCCATGTGTGCGCAGTGCATCATATCGGGTCTCACCATGATGGCAGCTGAAGAACGAGCGAGGCAAGCAGGGGAGTCGCAGGTGCCAGGAGAGTCTGCCAGCACAGCATGGCGCCTGCTCCAACACCAATACCAATGCACGCATTGATCAAAGGAAGTGGGTGTTGCAGATGGTCCAGACCCCAGCACACAGCAGACAGAACTTCAGTGCAGCAGAACTATCACTCTGCAAACTGTCGAAAAAGGTTACTATGGACTATACTATGGATATCCCCACTCCATGTACATACCAGAAGCCTGTCTGTCTTGCTTCTTTGCTCTCCCGGCCGTAATGTCTCTCCTCCTCGTGAGGTGGAGACCCCCCGAGCGTGCTCGCGCAGCCGTGTTCCTGGTCCTGCTCTTGCGTCTTTTGCCGCCTTTGGCACTCGGTGTGAGACTGGTGGCAGATGGTGGCAGAGTCTGTCTGTCTCTCCCATCATAGCCAGAGGGGTTAGTGTCAGCTGACCCCACCCGTGCTAATATTGTCTTGCTTGCACTGCCAAAGGAAGGTAAGCCCCGCTCAAGCGCACGCACTGGATCCTGAATCTCTCTGCTGCTCTCACCCTGTCTCACATGCACGTAGACAAAGCTGCTTGAGCACCAGGAGGCGCCTTTTGAAGCTCTTCTTGTGCTTTGAGAAGGAGATGTTCCTGCTGTTCCCTTTGCCTCCCGAGTATCTGTCAGTTTAGCACAACCAGCCGGAGACCTTATCCTCTGTCCCGGCCTGCGACTCTCAGCGACGACCCCAAGTGCAGGTTCCGCAGTTGCGGCCGCAGCGCGGCCCAGAGAGGCAGGGAGACCAGAGCTCAGCGCCGTGGCCTTGGCTACAGGCCGCTCTTCAGCCAAGCACAGCGCCAGGCTGTGCAAGCGGCTGTGCCAGCTGAGGGCCCTGCGGCAGCATTGGCCAATGAGCGGCCGCTGGCCTTGACTAGCAAGGAACGGCTCCGGATGCTGTTCAACTTGCACGTTCGCAATTAAGTTACGCATGATTGCACCATTCACTGGGGATCGGGCATCTCGGGCGTGGCCCATGATTCAGTGCTGCATGTGGACACTTGTCATCAGACTTGCGATACTCAATATTGTCACAATGTCGAACGTGTCAACATGCCACCAAGTAAGTGGAGTTGGGGAAGCTGGGGCTCGACTGTAGCACATTAAGCTGGCAGGGCTGAGTGGAAAACACGCTGTCCAGGACCGAGCAAGCTTGCACAGGCACAATGCAGCTGACGCCTGCTACGACCAGCCCTATAGTTGGTCCGCCGCTATCATAGCTGTAGCCTTTTGCATCAGTCGCGGCTCAGCACGCGCACCTGCATCGAAGGGTCGAAGACAAAGGACCAAACATCTCCAAGATTTACGCCCAGATACGCCTATGCATCTTCCCTGGCTAGCGGCACCTCAGGCAACATCAACACGGCGACAGAGCTGTCAGTGTAGTCGAAGCCCACGTAAGGACGCGCCTGCACAACGCTTCGCCAAACGATACACAAATCGACTACTTGTAGAAAGTGAGAGTATCTGAATCGACATCAGCAATCTCGCAGTTTGGCGAAACCACACTTACCACACACATCGAAGACCTGATACACGGCCGAAGAGCACAGACCCAACCATCCGCACAGCTTTTGCTTTTGCATGGTCAATGGTCAAGGGATCAACGAAGCAGGACATTCAAGAAGGCCTTGCAGTAGCCAATTCGGTCGGCATTGAAACGCCATGTGTTGATGCATACATCAAGCTGCCCTACGTCTATGCACATATATCACCAATGATCTCATTGACAGAGAACTGCACCTCAACGAAAAGGTAGTCTCCTCTGCCCGGGCAGATTGTCGAAACCTGCACATTGCTTGGCACCTGCACGCGGAAGCAATCGGACGAAGAGCAGAGACACTTGTCGAATCTTGTCGATTGTTGCATCCCGTGAAAGCAAACGCATTCATATACGTTCCAGGATACATGAACTACCACTAGAGGCCAAATAGATATTCCCGCGAGCGGTGTAGAAACGACATGCCTTCAGGGAGGCACATTCAGCAGCTCTGTCTATCTCGGTGCTGTTGCCCAGCAGGAAAAAAAGCACATGGCCTGAGATGAAGCACAAGAGCCAAAATGAAGCGATGAGGTGCGCATAAGGAAAGGACCGTATGTCTCCGTGCAGCAGTCTCTGGACCAAACCTTGACCTGTACACACTGCAGCTGAAGATGTGGTTAAAAGATGGCAAAAGCAGAGCAGAGTATGATATGCCTCTGGATCGGAAGCCGGCCGCCGCAACTTCACCCACCAGTGAGAACCGCCGACTGAGCACAGCCCAATGCTCGTCATGCTGATCTGACTGTAAGCACTGTCATGTGCCATTGATTGGGATCTGCACCGTATCTGCCCTGATAAGACGCCTGCAGATCCATCTGTTTCGGCTGCTGGATTCCAGCAAGCAAACACAGGTCAAGCATGCTCGAGCAACGACACCTTGTTCGCACCATCCAAGTCGAAGTGATACTCGTGAGGATGATCCTCGCAAGACATGCAACCTATGCACATTGTGAAGGTGCACAGACTGAAGGTCACGACAGGCCTGTCGCGTCTCCCCGTCATTGGCCAGCCGGTGAGCACCGTCTGCACGAGCAGGGGAGCCCCCTCGCAGCAGGAAAGGATGCACCACCGAGGCTGGGCACTCTGTTGTGCTGCGCCCGGCCGCTGGGCTGGCGTGTGGAGAGATCACGGTGCTCGTCCGAGGCATCAAGGTCTCCAGCCATCTGCAAACCCGAGCGGATCGATCAGAAAATCTTGCTGTTCCTACTCGCCGCCTGTTCAGTGCCGCTCACAGTGCGTGGCACCCCTCGCAGGGAGGCGATGAGTTCCAAGGCCTCTGAAGTTCGACGTGGCAGGACAGAAAGTTGCAAACTGCAGACCTTTCGTCGTCGGTTCGACTGCAGTCTTCGCGTGTTTCTAAGCACTTGAAGAGCCAAAAACACCAGTGCCATCACTAGCACCTCCACCGTCGCTTTCTGCTACGATGCTTTCCTCAACACGATTTGCGCGCAGTGGTCATGGAATAAGGCTTCTCCTCGATGCGTTTTGGTCTGGTGCGTCAGGAAAGAACAGGTTCACCCGCCTGCCGAGTGAAATTGGGGTGCTACATCAGGCCCAAGCACAGTGTGGCCCAAGTGCACGCAGGTCGTAGAATGAGGAGCAGAAGTCCCCAGTGATGTTGCTGCTTAATACAACTGGCTGGCGAGTCGCCGTCACGCGGTAGCCAGTAGGATTGATGCGGCATGCATCTCTCTTCGAGCGCATCAAGCCCCTTCCATGTTGGATTCGCTTTTTTTCGCTCCATCTTGACACCTTGTCGTCCTGCCTTGTCTTCGACCTGCCTCACTCTGAATTCAAAAATCAGAAGCTCGCATCGCCGGCCTGACTCCAGAAACTCATTGCCACCCCCAGGTGCTCCATCTGGCAGGGCAAGGCAAGGCTGCGAACAACTCCCTCGCACCTTGACTGTATGCCCTGCTGACGTGCGGTCGTTCAGCAGCAGTGCATTTGCACGGCATTGCAAAACACGATACAATTCGACTGAGTCCAGCACATGCGCCCTCTGCATAGAGTGGCTGATCTTCTGGTGATCCGAGGCAGCCAGCTGCCTCGCAAAACGGCAGGGTGCCATTCTCTGACAACCAGAACCTACTAGAATCAGTCTTGCTTTTGCAACGTTCACCGCACAAGCAATCACTACCGTCGCCACGTGCATAACAAGTGCATGGGTATCGGCTGCTGCTACAATTGATACCACTGCTGCTTCTTCCGACCTAGAAGTGTTCGGACCATGACTGCTGCCAGTAGCATTTGCGCTTTGGTGAGCATGATGTAGATAAAACATGAAGTTGAACAGTAAGAATCTAAGAAGGGGACAAGGACGACCATGATGGTTCAATCTTCAATACATGATGAGGAGGAGCGCAGGATGGCAGGCCCCAGTCACCCCGGATGCCCTTGATGACTTCGCCTTCGCAACTATCCGAATCATGTTTTGATGACATAGCCAGTGCAATAAATTCATGCCCGCTCAGGGCCAGGCTTAAGCAAGCTCGGCACTGAGTCAAAGTGGGAGATGTGGGGCAAGGTTAGGTAGTCAGTGAAAGCTGCCCAGTACCTGCCAGAAGCGCTTCACATGCCCACACGGTCTTCCAAACTGTCATCTGTTTGGGCTGCGTCTGAGTTACGTCATGGCGGCCCAGTCGTCGGTGTCCTTACAGAAGTGATGTATTCTACGCGTGCCCTGTGCTTCGAGGCGAACAAAAGGAAGAAATCGGCTGCCTAGCGCACGGCGGATTCTCACGTACGCAAGGCGGATGCGCGCATTGGCTGATTCGCTGATTCTCGCACTGGGCCACGCACACGGGGGATTCGCGGAATGACGCAGAGGCCATGAGCCGCCGGATTTGAGCATGTTCGCACCGGTGTTGCACGCCTGCAACCTGGAAACTTCGCGCACTGGACCCAAGGACCACCCTCAAACCTGAACGCTAACCGGAAGAACGCAAAAGCCTAACCCACCAAACCCTAATTTGCAATACCTCCAACCCCGAAACCCAACAGACTCTTACAACCCGGCACTCCAGAACCCATACCGCACAATGCACAGAAACGGAAACCCAAACAAGCACAAACCCTAAAGACCCAAAGTACACGAACAGAACCTCCCCCCCAGAAAGTCCTAAACCCTAAAACCCCGGGACCTTGCTGAACCGCGCACACTCTTGAATCGAGCATGCATGAGCACCGAGCGGTTGAGTCGGCTTTGGTGTTGGAATCACCACTGCTTGAGTCATACTTGTGCTCCAATCACGCGTGCTTGAATCGCGGTCAGTGCTAGAATCAAGCCATCAGCAGGCCTCGACTACTGAAACCGCAGGGTCTTTTCTTCAACAGGCAACATCAAATAGCTCCAGATGCTGAAAGCTTCGAAGGGCGAATGGGGATGCACGCGATGTGGCGCATGTCCAGGCCGGCTACCCTCGAAGTCTGGACAGACGGAGTAGTCCTGGATCATGCTGGCAAGAGACTTGAGTCACACGTCACACTGCCCACCAATGCCCACCATCATCATCATCACAAAGCATGTGGTGAGCTGCAGAGCCCTCCTGACTCACATACAAGGGCAGCGAGTCTCGCGAGGGCATGTAGATCGGCACACCCATGGCATAAAGCCTGAAAGGGCAGTCTCCGCAGAGGACTTCGAGACGGTCTTCTTTTGAAAGAGATCCGACTAAGGATCAGGCTCGTAGAACCAGAACTGACTTGGACTGTACGGATAGATCACGGCCTGAACACACTCGTCTCTGACTCTGACCACATCCAAGAACCACAAATGCTGACGAAGTGGCAGCCAAGAACTCCGAGAAAGTAGAATAACCCATCCGCTCTTTCCTTGCAAAGACCGGTCAGGAACAGATACCATCGAGTGTGTCCGGTTCCTGTACCTATCGAACCTATTCCAACTTACTGCACGCGACCAGCACGAAGCGACACTATCGCTCGGTGGATCCCTCAAGCTCAGCGTGCCTGTGCCCTGGGGACTCCTCGTGAGCTCTCGGGGTAACTTAGGAGGATAATTGCAACCGAAGCATCTCAGAGAGACTGGCAGACTCTCGAAATCTCAGCGCAGCAGTTGCCGAAGAGTCTCAGGGCAAGGAGCAGTAAAAACGATCAACCCAGTACAGCTTCTCATGACAGGCCTTCGCCTTTTCAAATTACGCCTGCAGACTGCCCACGGTCGAAGATGAGAATCCGAATAAAACCGGAAAGCAAAGCTGGCGCCTGCATAGACTTGCGCAAAGTAGTTGAGGACACACTCCTTATACATACAATTTGTGACTTGATCAACGAGTTTGCAAGCTGTGATGTGTGATGTGTCTGATCATGATCCGAACCTGGACCGCCATGCTTGCGATACACAGGCGCCGAAACGAACCCACTCTCAGACGCCCTTCCTGTCAGCTACTCTCAGCCAAGCAGTGAGCGGGGACAGCTAGATGCGACTAGTCATGAAGCCCCCAATGAACCTGTGCTGGGGCTCTGGAAGATTGCTAATCCAAGCCGCCGTGTCCCAAAACAAGCTAACGGTTCGCAGAAGCAGCACCTCCTGAACCGAGAACACAGGCTTGCAGCCATTCAACCGCGATGTCTCGCTCCCAGCTCTAACATGCCAACTGAGATGCACAGATATCACATACAAAATGGCCTGCGCCCGCTTTGGCCAATAAGTTGCCTGCCGGGGTCTTGAATCATGGCCGTCATGCTGGGATTTCAGACACTTGCCATGCAATACATCCACATCCAGAGCCATACTCCCTCTGTAAAGCCTTCGACACCGCCTTAAATCACAGAAGGGTCGCGGAACCGAACCGCTCCCGAACCGAACTGCCGGAATCGGGGACTGCACCGAAAGGCAATGAACGCACTGAACCCTAAACCCCTGAAACATGAACCTGCTAAGCCGCGCAGACCTTGAAGCCTGAACCTTAAAACCGCATCAACCCCCTACACGCCAAACCCAAAACCCGCAAACCCTAAACCCTCTCCAACGACCTGCCCTCCAGCCACCTGCCTTTGCTACAGTACCAGCCACCAGCGCACTACGCGGAAGTGGTGGCTCGGTTGGCTGAATGGTAGGAAGCAACCCAGCTGCAGCCGGCTCCAGGCCAGGGCCCATGCCGAGAACGGCGGAGAACCGCAAACCGCAGGAACCAGAAACGCCAAGAACCGTGAACCGTGCAGAACTCAACCGCCGTTGAACCGAACCGCTCCGAAAACGCCCCCTGTAGGAACAGAAACGAGACGAATGGAACGGTGTTGTTCCTGAAACTCGTGATTCGAACATTTCAACTCAGTCGACGCATGACAGTGAATCGGGCCATTGGCACAGAAGCAGAAAACAACGTGCCTCTGTGTATGTACACATAGGTCGGATGACCGGCAATGATATGCCGGTGCCATACCTCCGATAACTGCTCATGCTCGTCGCGGGCCACAACGTAGCACTGTAGCACTTCGGAATGCTTCCGCCAAACTAGCTAGACTGCGCATCATCTCTTGGGTGTTCTCTGAGTCCCTACACAACAGAGTATTCGAAGTGCTTGCTTCATGGTGCCAGCCAAAACAGACCAAGCTGCGCGACCCATTCCGCAAAAAGTGGCGTGGTGGCAGCAAAGATGTGCCGTTCATCTAGAGCCATCTCCTTTGTTGCAAGTTAGTGATCGACAGCCAACGGTGCCACTGGCCCCACCCTGGCCGCCTAGCCGTCAGCAATCACTCGAGAGAAGTCCGAGGCTCATAAAACTGTTGGTACCACTCAGACCGGTCTTCGGCCCGAACCTGCGAAAAGCTAGGAAAGCTACGAAAGGTGCTCCCGCTTCATAGTGGGCACAAGACAAGGCTAGATCGGAGATTCAAGTGTGCGCATGTGCAGTTGCTACGGCAATGCAAAGACTCAAACCCGCACTGACACATGGATCCTTGCATGACTGCAAGCACCTGCAACACTCCGAGACACTGGCGTACACAGAGATGGGAGTGGAAATGTAACCAATCACCTTCGGCTGGAAAGGCACCAGAGAATACCGAAGTCAGCTGAAAAACATTTGACCAAGTGCTGGACAAACACCTCGCAGCAGGCCCCGAGGCTGTGACAGGCCGGCCGAAGTGCGCCAACAGCCGGCAGAAAAGGACAGGCTCCCCACACATGAAGAAATCCTCGGGCAAAGGCGAAACCCGCAGTTTCGCGTCGTGGCTTGAGGCGGAAGTTGCTGCATTCACTACAGCTGCACCCCTGACACGTCTCCATCAAGGCGCACTCCTGCAGACCTGTCTATATGAGCTCCATCTTGCGCTCAAGAATCAGCAGACCGCAGCTCGGGATCGTTGCCCATAAGCCGCACGAACCGGTCATGATACTCTCGTGCCTGATGCGGCAACAAGACAATGAAAGCACCGCATTGCATCGCCGCAGCGTGCTGAACAACGTTAAACATCTGGTCAAGTTCAGCCTGGATACTGCAATCCTGAAAATACATGAAAGCTCGCAGACTGCTGCATCCACGGCACGGATCTGAGGAAATGATGTCGTGCCTGTGCCAAGGTATGATTTCAGTTCGACGGTTTCTTCAGGTCTGAATTTGAACTGTGTCCGGATGCGATAAGTATCGCAGAAGAGCTCTCTCCTGTAGTAAGGTGCATGTACACGACAAAATAAGGCACAAGGCAACCAAGAACAGGGAAGAAGACTTGTAGAAATTCATGCGCTCGTGATGAATAAGGTGTCCTGCTTTTCGTTTCCAACTTGCGCAGGAACTGTCTGTGCCTCTGACTCTCCCTAGACTCGATCCGCGACTCTCTTCTGCGCTTGAAAGCTCCCCAGCTTCGCCACGAGGACTGTTTTTCGGTTCGAGAATGGCATTCCCACTGTCCGGTACTGGTGCCAACACAAACGAGGAAGCAGCCTTACAAATAACACCGAAAACCAAACGACCCGATGACGAGCTTGCACCTGCTGAGTTAGGCTTACCTCTTCAGTTGGTCCATCCATTTGGCATGTGCGGAGGCAACAGAACCACCTCCCCGCAACAAGTGCCAGCCCACGCAATCAAGAGACGACGGGACGCATGAAAACAACCGCAGAAGTGAAGAATCACCAATCTGTGCAGCCTTGTGGTCGCCCGTGTGGCAGTCCAACACAACCTCCTGCCAGGTATCGAATCCGAACTCATGCTCTGGTGACTGCTCTTTTGCCTTATAGCGTACGGATGACACGGATGCTGCCCAAACACAGGGACCAACCAGGTCCTCAAAGAGTTCATTTAGCTGGAGGAGGCGCTCATCCGAGCCGCACCACCCTCCGCCCTTAGCCGCTCCAAGACAACAAATTATGCCAGTGTAGACCCAAAAAAGTGAACGAGCAGCTAAAGCAGACCGAGCAGTCTAAGCCAGATGGGCCCAGGAACCATTCCCAGAGCACGCCCAAGGCTCCCAAGAGCACGACACTTTGGCGGGAGCACGATTTGCACCCCAGAATATGCACAGGAACGCGAGTCGCACTCAAAAAAGCACGCGAGACTGCAGCTGGGGAACGATTTGCACAGGACGGCACGGTGGCGGGATCGTCGTTGCTGGAGGCGAAGACACACAGCACTTTGCCCTACGGCAGGATTTCACACCCAGGAGCCCATTAGCATATAGGCCTTCTGCAACTTCGATCGATCTACTGCCAACAGCAGTACGATTACCAATAAACATCAACATGATCACAGAACTGTGGCGGAAGCACTATCAGCCAGCGTCGGTGCCGACGGGACCACGCGGGACTGTGGAAAGAACGCTTGTAGTCGAAAACGTGCACCGTGTCAATTTGGGAACCGCGGAACTGCCGGGCCTGCCGGGTGCGCCTCACGCCGACAGTAACTTAACCCCTTTACGCTGAACACAAAGCGGGGGAAGCAAACAAGGTTCGCATTACCTGTCCAGCTTATTGAAATGTCCAGTTCACATACTTCCCTGCACTTTGAATTGCTCTTGGATGTGTAGGTTGCCAGCTGCAAACTTCATTTCTCATGCTTGGGGTCGACGTATCAAATTTTGCTAATTGAATTTTCGGGTCAAAACCAACTAGGTCAACATGTGCCTGTTCACTTACTGCTGAGGGCGTGGCGATGAAGCGACAATGGTTGTGCAAGCGAGCCACATCCTTCGACAGTACACCAAGCGATGTCCATCCAGAATCATTGACGCAGCAGCAATGTCTCACACACCCTGAAAGGTATAGTAGATATGTTCCATGTTGGCACGCCGTGTATTGAGCCTTGGAGACTAGAGATGTGTCTGCAACATCCCCCTCCCCGACTTCAGTCATTCGGAGGATGCTCGTCAACAACTGTACCCTGGCCGCATGGGGTTAGTTTCAGTGGGCGTTGAAGACGTTCTGTTGGCAAGACCACCAAGCAAAACGGCAAACCCATACACCGCTTGCTGCATTCCAAAACTGCTTTTGCAAAGCTGTTGCACATGTCTTCCATCTCGTCCTCCGGAGTTTTCGCGGTTGCATCCAAAATGTGCAAGATAGCCTCCACTTCGAAGAGGTGACTCAACATGTGCTGCCTCAGCACAACGAGTCGGTCTGTTCATTGCACGACCACCTTCGAGAATGCCAGCCAGGGCCGAATGGAACGAGACAGGAACTGATCGATGTATCCATCGGGGGGGCTCCAGATGCCGATCCCGCTGTAGATCATTGAGGGAGAAAACTGACTGAAAACCGGCATTCTGCAGACGACCGGGCAAGTTCAAAATCCACGGAGGAGACTGTCAACTAGCAGTCCAATGGGCAACCCTCCCAAGTCCCTCATACCCGGTGCCTTGGCAGAAAATATGAAAACAAAAACACTGCAAGCCACCAGGGTGCCAGAACGAGAGCGGCTCCCGCAGCAGCGCAGTGTGGTACCTCATGGAGGCACTGCAAAAGAAGCTCGTCTCGACAACAGAGCAGGACTCAATATAAACAGAGCAGGTTGCACCGGCACCAAGTCTCCACATATCACGTAACTGCGTAGCCAAGATGCGAGATGGCCACTGTCTTCAGTCGACGAACATCTGGGAACCTCGTCACGCAAGCTTGGGGCATCCAACTCTGTGGCTTGTGAAAGCTCGTTGTAGGCAGGTTGCCTGGTGTGAGCCGGACTCCTGCAAAGGGATAAGACTGTAACTTGCCTGAAATCCTGTCAGTGTTGCAAGTCTCTCCTGCGAACCACCAACTGGGGTATCCGCAGCGCTGAAGGCAGCGCTGCATCGCGGGAAACCCTCGCACCGGGCGAATTCAGAAATGATAACGTGCCATCAACAGATATGGAGGAGATGGAGATTGCAACCCGCTCCTGTACCCACTGCTCCCGACAAATTTCGTGCTGAGGGCTTTGGCCATTTCCACCATTTTCACGTGCCACCCAGAGCTTTCCTCAACATCGAAACCATGACCAAGAACCGCTCAGGCCGCTCTTGTGCTGATCATCCGAGCCAAGTCTCAAGGAAGTGCATGGCGTTGAACTTTGATGCATCATTCAAAAAGCCTTGGCTCTTTATCGGCGTTGCCAATGGCGAAGGCCTTTTCGGGATTGCCTTGCCTGTCAAGGTGCCCCAGGCGTTGTTCGCCCATTCTGCCATGCCCGGCACGTTGGCGAAGTGTTGGTTGCCAAACACCCCCAGCCTTGGCTGATGCCAAGAAACTGCCTCGTAGCATCTTAAGTACAGCGCGTGCATCAGGTCTGTCTAGCAGCGGCGGCTGACTGCAGAAGGACAAAGAAGCATTGACCAGCTCCAAGCGACCACTGCACTGTGGCGAAACCGTAGAAGCAGAAGTTCTGCTGCAGGTCCTGCCAGCTGCCGCTTTGCTCCACATGTTTTCTCAAAACGGGCTTGAGGCCTTCCAAGCTGGACCAGGACCGAATATTACATGGCTCTGCAAAAAAACCCTTTAAAAACACGATGCTGCGACAGCACCCCGCTCCGCCCAACTAAGGCCTGGCCTCGGGGATTTCTCCGAGGCGTTCTGGACTACAAAGGTGGAACACAGACCAGTCGCTGGCGTACTTCACCTGGGAGGCAAGGAGCCGACTGCCAGGCTTCTGGATGCGCATCTACAAACATGCCTGACAATCTCCAAGGAAGGGCTGCTTCGTACTTTAGCCAGCCGAACACCGGGCACAGAATATCGCTATGACATGTTGTGGTAGAATTTGGACAATGCTGTGCCTGACCTCCCGACGGGCAACTCTGCTTGTCTAAACATTGCTAGCGTTCATTGCACACCCGGCAAGCAAACGCATCCGCAGAAAAGGATTGATTTGCTCATTCGTTGGCACTCGGGCCTGGAGACACCAAGCTTCCACGAGCCACCTTTCACCGAAAAATTTAACAAGTTGATGCCGAAGGCACAGGAAAAGTCAAAAGCTTTCCGAAACGGAAATTACTGCCACACAGGAACGGACGGCACAAAAGAAAGGACGGTTTGGACTTTGCAGGACTCAGGCCCTAACAGATGTGAATCAGATCTGAAACTGAAACCGTAGCCAGATCGTATCCGTGAATTTGCCTCTTTGGGCGCAATGCCCGGGCGCTTGCACACAGGTGCAGGCTTGGGACCGCACAAAGGTGGGCTCGTAGCGCCGCCCCAAATCGTTGGCTTCCGCGAGAATCTGTGCCAACCCAAACACTCGAACTTGTCATCTCCCGAACCTGCCCTGGGGAATCGATCGACGGAATCCTCTGCTTTTTATGATTTGGGCCTCCTGCATGTGCAGGATTACTTCCTGCTGATTGTCCTTCGCTGACGCGAACAGCTTGCGGAATGCGGCAAAGCGCTCCCGGAATCTGCTCCATTCCTCACAAGCTTGACAACTCCAATCAAGTTCTTGAGTTGAGTGCTACCACTCGCAACGCACACATGAACTGCACCGAGGCGATGTTCGGCATGTGCGACAAAAACCTTCCGTGGAATGCTGTGCAAGGCTTGGCATTCTCAGGCACAGGCTGGATGGTTGGAGCAGTCGAAATACCACGGCGCCTGGCAAGCTGGACAGCAGCCGAGGCAATGAAAGCCGAAAGGACATGCAATCTCGGACAGGGATCCTGGAGGACAAGCTCGTCATCCGCGGCTGCCAATAAGATGAAGCTCCTTGGGATAAGTACGGGCTCACTCAGGGACATGGCGACTCTACTGGAGTAGATTGGGCTCCAGCAGGAGGCCAATCCGGCACGGGTTAGCCATGAGAGGACTACCGGACCAGCATTTGATATGCCTTTGAAGACTGGTTCGATCTCGAAGGATGACACTGAGAACTTGACTGCCTTCGGAACAAACTGCATTCATGTTTGGAAGCTGGGCGGACCGGTGGTTTTGACATGAACATCTCGATGCATGGCGTCAAGAGCCAAGTCCGTGCAGCAGAGTGCTCCCAATCCACTAAAGCAGTCTTGCAATGTGAATAACAGACAGCGGCATCGACACGCACAAACCTTAAAGGCAATTCCAGAGAAGAAACCGACACGGGTGACCCCTGAACCCAAACGGAAGACAGATGGCAAGAGTTGCCTCAAACCCAAGTGCAGCGAAACACCCCGGCAAAGCTTGTCCGTTCGGTCGGGTTCATTCGACGTCTCCTCAGGAACTGAGGAGTTATTGTACAAACTCCACAAACTCCTGCGACTTTACAGAGGCTACCAAGGCACAGCAGAGCCTAATGTGACGATGTTGCCAGGACAGGGTGCCGCAGGGATGCAGGTTATCTCTGTCATTCAGTTCTGGGCTGCTGCTCCGCCGCCGTTGGTAGATGCTTCGGGTGTGCGGCTGCTGGTGCGGATATTGCAGAAGCGCACATGTCCCCGCTTCAAAGTTGGCAACCTGGCAACGCATGAGGTCGGCGGAACAATCACACAAAACTGACACCCACTGGCGAGCTCGCTCAGACGCAAGAAATCACGTTCAGAGCTATGGATTATCTGCTCGCAGCTTGTGGAACCTCTGTTGCTCTGCTAGGTCAGCGAAGACCGTGTTCGACTCCGGAGGCTGGCCGAAGCAGTCCTTGGCGTGCACAGAGCTCGGAGAGACACTCTCGCGCACAGGAAGTGCGTGTAGGCACCCCGCTTGGATGCCGCAGCCTTGCAGCACACTGTGGCAAGATGAACAAACACAGAATGACACTTCTAAAGTGCGCAGATATTCGAAAAGAGCACAGGGACAGGCCTTCTTCGGGGCTGGTTCCAAGGACTGGACGACCAGCTGGCCGATCCTAAGGAGGACCAAGACATGGGCCAAAACTGCTTCTAACGTATGCGCAGATACAGCAATTCCCCGTACACAGCCGCAGAGCTCGCTTTTTCCGTGAGTTAATCGATGCTGGCTGCCCTTCCGGACTCCCAAGCAGAATCAGGAAGGCATGCCGGGCTGGCGGTTCTTGACCCAAACTAGCAGTTCGTCTTTGTCACCGCTTCTGATGCTCATTGTAATCTTGTCGCTGTAGGTGATCTGCTGGCCAGTCTTCAGCTCAAAGCTCAGGTGCCGCAACAGCTCAACGGCTGCGATCTTCGCCTCGAAGATGGCCTGCATGGTCTTTCCCCACGTGTCGGCTCCAAACCCTCCACCATGTCTCTCTACGAGTACTTGTGGTCAAGCTGACTGTGTAAAATTGTCAGTTTCTTTGAACTTGCTTAAACGAAATGTCGCTGACACACGGGAGTGGCGTTGCTGGATGACCTTAATCTTAAGCTTCCACTCGCACGAACCGACTTGCGGCATGATAAACGAGTTCAAGATGTTGCAGTTATGCTTGAGGTTGCTCTGCCTTGTAATCTTGGTATCCTGTCCAATGCTGAGTCGGCATTTGAAGCCGTGTGAGGTGTCAGTAGGAAGCCGGCCTCAAAGGCTTCAAGTGCGAATCCCCAATACACGGACGGTTTCATTAGTTTGAAGCTTCAATTTCTCATCTTCCGGTGGTCTTAGGCCACAGTCCAGCCCCCATCAAACGCACAAGACCTAGGCCCTAGGCAAAACCAACATTCTGTTTATGTTCTTTTGGCTGCCGCGTCGCCATGTCCATGCCGAGGCAAATGCGTGGTCCCGCCTCCAAGAATCCATCATTCAACGCTTAGCATGGCATGAACAAGACTCAGCCAGATCCAGCCTGAAACACGGGGAACTCGTGGTGCGGCGGCGCGGAGAAGGGAATCCAACGCTCTGGCCTAAAAACAAGCGGCTCCGGGTAGCGATCTGGATCGCGACCCATGTTGTACCTGATTCAACAGAGAAATCAGGAACAATGGCAAGCTGTCAACCAACATCTGGCGCTCAAACAACCACTACTACGACTACCAGGTGACTACCACCTAGTTTGGCCTGGGCGCGGGCAGAATACGAGCGTTGCTCCTTTGGGCACCCTCCAACCACCCGGAAGAACATCATCTACCTGGGCGATCTTCGAGTCCACTGGAACTGGGGGCCACAAGCGCAACGATTCGTAGACCACCGCGTGCAAGTAGGGCAGTTCGTTATGCGACAAGCTCTTCAGGTCCATCGGCGTACCTTCTACCACAGCCACAGCGAAACAGTGATCCTGTGATGCTTTGACGAGCGGCCTGCTGGAGACTTCTTGTCAATCTCCTCTTGCAGACGCTTCTGCACATCAGTATTCCGTGCAATCTCGTAGAACATCCAAGACCTTCCGAAAAACAAGGTACTGCATCAAGATGTACCAGTAACAAGCCACTGCCCGAAGCTAAGTCGAGCGCAGCAGACAGGCCGTCGTGTCTCTGCCGGCAATGATCAAATTCAGGACCATGTCCGTCACAAACTTTGTCGTGAACTTCTGTTCCTTCTGCGCCTGAAGAAACCTGCGCTGCTTCCGACGAAGCGCTGGCTCTCGGTAGAATAGCGGAATAGCTTCAAAGCTTCGCAAACGCACCAAATCTCTGCTAAGTAAATGCCCCGCAGGAGCAAGGCAAGTAGATCCCGCCGATTCTCGAACTGAGGATCGGCCAAGCAATCTTGCACCAGTCCTGAGATCCACATGTGCTGGCTTCTTGCCTCCCTGAAGTGACGGCTGCTTTGCGACGCTTCGCGGTCCATAATGCTCCAAGCAAGGCATCTGTCTGCTTCGGCATTGATGATCCGGCGCTCCGCTAGGAACTCCCGATGTGTGGGAGACAAGGTATCCCAGAGGATGCGTGCGATTCCTGCGTGCTGCACACGCATGTTCCGGCATGCGTGGGGGAAGGGCAGTGATTCGCTCACATCGGACACCCTGCGCTGTCCTGTACTGCCCCCGAACGGCCAAGGCAGAAACGTGCGAGAAATCAGGTGGAAGGAGAGAGACTTGATCATGTGCCGGCGCATTGCAGACTGAGCTTTGTCAAAAGCTTCGCCGTACTTGTTCTCTTTGCCCATGACGGTGTCGGAGTCTTCTCCAAAGAAGACCTTCATGATGCTGTCCATCGTGAAGGTGAAAAACCCTTGGCTCATAGCACTTCAGATCTTTGAGACTGGCAGCTGCTGAGCCGAGTCACCCATCTGGAGGTCCACTGGCTCCTGTCATCGAAGGATGTTAACTGCAGATCATGCGCATGACGTTGCAAGATATGCAACAGCACATTTGCATTAATCGATTCACTTCGAACTGCATGAACTCCACTGCATGCTTGTCATAGCACTTGCCCCTGTGCTTCTCCTGCTGCGTCTGCGGACGTGAGAGAAAACAGCGCAGTGCTTCGGCTTTCTCCACGAACACATCTTGCATCCTTGTTGTTTGGAAAGTCTCGTGACGCATGCGATCATGTGCAACGACGATGAGCAGTAGCATGATAGGAGCCAAGAGTCAGGGAATTGAAATTCTTCCGGCTAAAAATTTGAGATGAAATCTTCCGCATCTGCGCCCAAGCTTTCCCATCATCTTCGGAGCCTGTACCATGCCTGGAAGCCCACAGAGGTGTCAACAATACAGCTGTCAGAGCCCATGTGATGATGATTTCAACCTTGAGTGCACTCGCAACCGACGCCAGCAATCAATCCCATGCTGCCCGTCAGACATCTTGCCTGACAGTGAAGATCCCGTCGCCCAAAAATTCCTGGCAGTCAAGTTGACTTCTCGGGTCAGCTCACGTTCCATTCTCCATCAAAGACATCCAGGCAATGGAAGCATGTACCACATCACACGATCATACACTCTACATGCGGAGCTCCTGCAAATAAAAGAAGACGGGGTTTTCTGATGGGTCTCCTTTGGTGTACCTGATTGCAGGCTCTGTCGGGCCATGATGACTGCAACTATCACAATGAAAGCGACGAGCCAGGCTCACACGTCAAAGGAGTCCTTCAAGAAGTGGCGAACCATTGCAGGGTCCCCGCAGATTACAGAGTGCCCCCCACTGCTCCACCTCGCACATATATGACTGGACAGGCAAAGAAGCACACTGTAGCTGAGACGTGCCTGAAGCCCAAGTTCTTGCAGATTTGCATTCCCTCGCAGATTTCGTACCGCCAGTCGTTAACCTCGAGGGCATGCATACATGCAGATTCTTGCATGCCCTCACTATGGGAGACTTTTCTTCTTGCAGATCCTGCATTTGGCGGGCGATGCTTCACCCAGTCTGCTGGAGAAGAACGATTACTCAATCGAACAAGCCAGCACCGCATGCAACGTGTAAGTCGAGCACGACTCAGCACCAAAAAGGATGGACAAACACAGTGGACTTCTTCCTACGGCTTGCTGCGAAAGGAATCCCGAGCCAACTTTGGCAAAGCGGCGCGCTGCCAGTTTTCTCTCATCCCCTTGAGCCAAGACATCGGCGCCTCGTTGCCTCGGAAAGCACACTCTTAACCCCTAAACCCTAAACCCTAAACCGGTTTAGGGTTTAGGGTAATTCGAAGAGGACATTGTGCCTTCCCCTTTCTTTTGGAGGGGGTAGGGGGGTGTGGATTTGATGTGGCTACATAATATATTAGAAATACGGACTATATGGGGAGATCGTGACCGTACCCAAAAACGCCCAGACAACAGATCTAGTAGGCTGGCTATTTCTTCGACCGAGTTACCCTTGGTCGACGGAATGTCAGCCAGCATGTCCTGACTGAGCAATGCAGGCCAGAAATCTGCAAAGCCGTCACAAACCAGGGGCGAGGGTGGGCAGAGGTTTAGCGCCACTGGCATGTCTTTACCTCTGCATGCGCATACCGACCTTACGCACTTTGGCTACTGCCACTACTGTCAGCATTCATGGGACATCCGTTGTTGGTACTGAAGGTGAGATTCTGTTCCATATACAGGTCGCCATCGACGCAGTGCTGTCACACCCAGACCGGTGAGGAGTCTTCCGACCGCTCTAGTTCCGACAATTTCCACATATGCAAAGCTTTGAAAGCCAGGCATGAGACCCGATTGCAAGCATCACTTCGTGACAGCATGTCAGTCATAATTACTGCATCGTGTCTGGCCGCCTGGCCGGTGTTCATCCCCCTCCGCTTACTCCGCTTACCACAGGTTCGTGCTGGTAGGAACAGCATACGCTCTTCAGCATCTGTCCCCGAATCTTCACTCCCACCGATTCCTCCGACTTCGAGCTTTGAGGGCTGCACGCCGAGGAATCCCCCAACCCCCCGCAAATCCTCCGCCGAGGAAACGGAAACACCGGTTCCGCCAGCCGCAGCCGGAGCCCGCGGAGCCCGGCGGCCGCTGGCCGTCGTCCCAAGTTGTGCTGAAGAGCGCATTGTGATTATGTACTCTAGGGCTCTAGGGTAGGTTTTGCTATGTCATGTTAAGTTCCATTTCTGTCCAAGCGTCTCGCATCCTCAGGGACTCCCTCCAGCCGCGGATAAGGCGGATAAAGACTTGGACTGCACCGAAAGCACCTCGCCAATAGACTCGTCTTGACCAGAAAACCGCGATTGGCGCGACACCCCGGCCGACTCCATTTCAACAGCTGAGTAGCTGTATGCCAACAAGCCTTTCAACAGCAACTGCTTCGGCAAGGAGTCGACACTCCCAGGCCGTGACTTCGCATCGTCCATGGGCCGTGCACTGCCACTGAAGGCAGCAGTGCTTGCCACGTGGCTGCTACGTCGACTAAGGGAAGCTGTGAACCAGCACATGCGAGAGACCCACCTGCCAAGCGTCGCAAAGAAATGGCAGAAATATCGCGGTCCCTTTTCCCATGACTTTCTGACTCTGGCAGGGCTTGAGCCTGCCTGTCAGTCAGGTCGGCCTACTCGTGAGACCCTGAGACAGACACGCACATCTCCCATCCTTCAAAAGTGTGTGTGTGCGTCTGCGGTCTGTCCAATTCTGGCCACTTGATGGCAGCGGCCCAGTGCTTGCGCATGCGACCAAACGATCCGTCTGTCGCAAGGCTTCCGAGAAGTCACCCTCTGAGTCTCTGCGTGGTCTGTCCTAACGGCCCAAGGCAGAAATCGGGACTGGGATTTGCGGCCTACACGACAGACAGCGCAAGCGTCATTGTGAAGGTGCTCCTCAACCAGCACAGCTTTCGCCTTGACCATTGGCCTCAACGGTCGACCTGCGCTCGAGGCTGCTCACGTGCTGTCACGTAGTCCGAGTCACGGCCACTGAGCGGAGCATGTACTGTCTGCAACAGCTCCCTGGCTCCCCACCTGCTGCCAGTCCCTGACATGCACAAGGAACTCCTCCTTGCCATTGCTCTTAATGTCCAGGGTAATCTTGTCACCGTAGGTGATGTTCTGTCCGGGTACCATCTCAAATCGGCAGTGACGAAGCAACTCCACCGCAGCTGTCTTCGCTTCGAAGAGAGCCATGTCCATGCCTGAAAGTGGCAAAACGCACAAGAAGCCGCCTTAAAACACACCGGAAAACAAAACCCACTAACGCGAGCTCGAGCTCCTCTGAGCCAGGAGGCCGAGGCAGATCCGCGGTCCCGCTTGGAAGACGGGGAACTCGTGTTGAGACGGCGCTGTAAACGGGATCCATCGTTCTGGGCGGAAAGCCTGGGTGAGCATCCCTTCCCCCTTCGACACGCGAGCTGGGAAAGCATGACAGAGACGCCTTATAGAGGGAGAGAGAGAGAGAGAGAGACAAAGAGAGAGAGAGAGAGGGAGAGAGAGAGAGAGAGGACGGGGTCTCGACCAGAGCCATGCTTCAGCTGAGCAGCCTCGGGTTCTGGGTATCGTTTTGGATCCCGGCCCATGTTATAGGGGCAGTAAGCCACCTGTGCCAGGGCTGGCACTTTCCACCTGAATGGAGGAACCAAAGGCATCAACTTGCTGGAGTGACTCTGAGAATTGCGACGCAGGCTTTCTGAACTTCTACTGTCTTAACTCTGTCTCTGCCAGGCACCCACCGGGCAGGACGTCGTCTTCAAAGGCCATCTTCGGGTCGAAGGGAACCGGGGGCCACAGCCGAAGGGCTTCGTACATCACGCCATTCAGGTATGGCATTTCACCCGCCTCGGTTTCTTGTCAAAGCCCACTCCAGGTGCGGTCTCTCCTCATCTTGCATGTCCCAGACAATCTTCCTGCTGCATCTTGGGCACGGTTAGGCTCTTCATGTCTAGCTTGGTGCCTGAGGAAACTGGAACATGCAGCTTTCATTTACAAATATGCGAGCTAATGCCGCTGTACCTGGTGGCAGCTTCTCCATAATCTCGTCATGAAGTCGAGACTGAACGTCTGGGTTCCGAGTGAGCTCGTAGAACGCCCATGACCTGGGCATGGGCCATGCCTCCAAATAACCTCCTGCTATGCCGTTCTCTATCACCACCAGGGCGCAATAGGCAAGCCGTAGTGTCTCTCCCAGCGATGATCAAGTGCAACACCATCTGCTTCACGAAGTCCGTGCTGAACTTCGCCTGTGACAGCTCAGACGAGCTCTTCATGAGTATGGCTTCTGGTCGGACGAGGCTCGTGCACATCCTGATCAAGCAGCTACGTCGAAACATGCCTACGCTGGAAGATGAAAGTGTTCTCAAATCTCAGGCTGCCTGGATAAACAGCGCGAGTAAGTCTCGTCGCTCCGGAAGCTTCGGATCGTCACGACACTTCTTGACCAGACGGTCGGCCTTGCAGAGGGCTCCCATTTCAAGGACAACAAGCGGGAGAATAGCTCCATTCACCTGAAACATCTGACTGCACAGCGAACTACAGTCACGGAGCCTCCCGATCGAGCACCCGGCATGATGACTTCAGTGTCCGGAACCCTGCAGCTCTCATGGCAACTAAGCTGTGAGCATCCTGGGGAACTAAAACCACATACTCAACAACCAATTCCTTGCGGCCACAGAAGCGCGAGGATGACCAGTCCCAAAGCCAACGGGCCAATCCTCCTGTCCAAAGAGTCTGCATGAAAACAAGGTGACTCAACAAAGCTGCGTGAAAGTCCCGTCCGTGTCGGCCACCAAAAGGCCATGGCAGGAACGTGCTGAAAAACATGAAGGGAGCCAGCGAATCCACAGCATGATTTCGCATATTGTTCTGTGCGGTGTCGAAAGCCTCAGACGGGCACAAACGCGCGAAGGCGAAAGCTTAGACAGACGCACTGGATGAGCGTGCAGTCAAAGCCTTGCCGTACTTGTTCGGAACACCGACAGCCGTGTTGGACTCTTCGCCAAAGAAGATGCGCATGATGCTATCGAAAGTGAAATTGAAGAAGCCTTGTCAAGGCTAACTATCTATTCGTGCATGCTGCTCTCATCGGTGACAACATGAAATGTATCAGAAGAAGGGAGTCAATCGTCATGCCCTGCGTGACTTTGAGCTGTTCCCGCTGAAGACACTGCACAAGGCAGAGCAAAAGCTTCAATGCCGAACACCGACGAGCAGCCGGCCACTTGAACGACACTGATGGACGGAAGCGAAGCAAGAAAAGCACACTGCTGTAGAGAAAAGAGCAGGCAAGAACGACATCGGTTCGAGCTCTCCGAACGGTCTCGAGATGTTCGAGACCTGGAATAAGAAGCGAAGTATGCCTTGCAAGATGCTACGACTCTTGCTGAACCAGGCTGGTGCTTGAAGCCGGGTCCGTACCCTCAAAGTGAGAATCCACAACCTACCCAACCTAACCTACAGGCCTTGCTCCTGCTCATCCCTGAGACTCTCTGCAAGACACTGATAGGGCTGCAATCGAGATGCACGATTGCAAGTCCACCTGCTTCTTTTCATCTCGAGATTTCTGCAGGAAACGGCGCAATATCTCCGCCTTCTCCACGAAGACCTCGTTCATCCTCATGGATTAACGGACCAGGACTGCGCAACCAGTAGAAGGCACTATCGACCGAGGAGCAGAGAGTTGAAATTCTTCCGACTGAAGATCTGCGAGGAAACTTTGCGCATGTGGCCCCACTCTTGACCCCGATCTTCAGAACCTGCCAGGGCTTGTCTGGCGTTGGCACGTCAAAGTCACGGTTCACAAAGGGCCGAACCTGGCCTACGCCATGCTTGCTCACGAAAATGCCATCACCCAAGAACTCCTGCGCCCGTTTCTATGCATGAGCAGCACAGGAGGAATCGGCCAGACCCTTTCTACAATCGATTTAGTCGGCAGGTAACAGGTAACAGTCAGATCCTGGAAGTAGAAGAAGAACGGATCGTACAAGCATTCTGGCTTCGTGTACTTGTTGAACTCATCCTTCAAGATGTGACGCACGATCTCCGCATCGTTTGCGATCAATGTGTACATCCCAGGGTGCCAGCTAAAACCCACGTTCTTGGAAATCGGCTGCCCATCGCAGATTTCAAGACGCCAGTCGTGAATACGGTAGAGGTTCGTTGTAAGGTCCTGAAGACATGAGCGGCAGCAGCCCCAAACGACAAAGTAGAATGCTGGATCGAGCAAAGAAGCTTTCCTTGAGCCAGCCAGCAGGTGCATCGTGCCCGGCTCCCTTCGTGGCGGGCACATCTTCCAGAAGGCCCTTCATCCGAGATGATGCTCGCCATCCCCATATCAAGCGGTAGAGAACCTGCACCTGCAGCGAAAAGAAGCGCCTAAAGAAGAAAGAAAAATGGCGAAGCGCAAGACTCAAGCGACTCAGGAAGTGCCGGCCAGTCCACAGCACCAAAGATACCGTACCCCAACAGAGTGTTGACCACCAGCTGCTTGGAAAGTGCGGACCCTTTCGAGTCTTCCATGGCACGCGCGGGAAGCACAAGTTTGGTTTCCAACTATCCGTCGGTGCCAAACTGGCTGCAGAACAAGCGGATTGCGATGCAGATGGATACATCATGTTGCAAGCGAGAAGACGGTCATATCCAGCTGCACGCGTCCGTAAGAGTTGTTGCTGCATGGCTTTCCTTTACTTCCAAAGTTGGTGGGCATGGTGACCTGGTGAGGCAGTGGCGTGTGCTGTGCTTCGGCAAGTTGCTTCTGAAGCCTTTCGACCTCAGAATGCTGGGCAGATGAACAGAAAGTCTTCCCAAAGGAAACTTTTCTTCGAAAAGGAGTCCCGCACACCTGGGCACCTGGCCTCACTTCGATCTTTTTCCGAGTCGACAGCCTGCAAGAGGCAGCAGCATCGAGACTTGGAATAAGCTGGTTGAAGGCGTTCGCTGAAACCATTTAGAATTTAGTGTACTCCTGCGTCTGACTTGCATCACAGACCTTCGACCCTCCTGTTCTGGTATCGGACTAGTATATCTAGTATGAATCTGCAGTTCGAGCCTGCTCACCACATTGCTTGCGGAGATCTTCCTGTGCAAATTCGACTGCCACGGATGGTCTCTCAAGGACCCACATATTGCGGTGGACGGTGCGGCCTCAGCAGATAAGCGAAGTGTGCGCTCTCTTTTCAGGCACTCCTGTCCAGGGAGCACCGCACCTACTCCTTGGAGCCTCGGGGCTAGATGCTGCAAAGACCGGCGACCCAGCCTCCCAACTCTTCTGAGCTTCACTGAACTCCTGCATGGCAGGGTGTGAAGATCAAATTCATTGAGGTCACACATAAAAACCACCCAGATACAGGCACCAATCAGGCCATAAACTGTATCGATGCTTCGGTAACTTGTGAGCTAAGAACTTTCTGCATGCAGCAACTCCAGACACGCGAAAAGCTTCCTGCACCGCTTTGTCTGCAAAAGCCGCCATCTGCAGTTCCTGTTATCGAGAAATGAAGCATCAGAAACAAACAACTGATGCGAATCTGCAACAAAAACACTGAACATGCACAGAAGGGTCATAACAAGATCTTGAGATGCTTTGGGATTCTGCCAGCTGGATTCTGCTGCAAAGCGATTCTAGGATCTTGCGAGCCTGGCTGGTGATCTTTTCGTTCAGCGCTTGGAGGGCCTTGTCCTCGGACCAAGCTTGGTATCAAGATCTTGGGGTCCTGAGGCTCTTCGAAACATATGCATGATAACACCAGGCACAATGTTGCGGCATGTTCAATGCAGAAGGAACTGCTCTACGGTGGTTCCCATAGTACGTTGTAGCTGCTACCGCTGCCCAGCACTGAGGCACCCACACCTTTGGCACAATTGCCTGCTATTTCCTTCCGCGAATGCAAACATTGATTCTTGATGCTCAATTTTAAATCTTCCAGTCTCTGCCATAGCCAAGCTAAATGGCTAAAGAAAAGAAGATACAGAGTCGCGCAAGGGGGGACTCGAGGTGAGGCTCGACTCCCAGAGAAGGGCCCCGGAAGCCCATCCCATCGATGGCAAGTCTGAAGATTCTGAAGTCTAGACAGGAGCGGCGCTTCTTTCTTCAATCCACGCTTCATGTGACGTGGCACGTGGCAGGCGGGGGAACGCCCCCTTTTGGGAGCTGGAAGTGCAGACCGAGTCAAGCTAATGAAGAGCACGGACAACTCTCCGATTTTGCAACTCAGCCCCCGCAACCACAATCCGGAAACCCGCTGGCAGCCAGCATCATGCGCATCAGAAGGGATTCACCCATAACTTTGCTGAACAGCAAACTTGATCCTCAGACGAAAGATTGTTTAAAGGAGACTTTCGCATAGGTGCTTAGATTCTTGTGATAAGTCACACCTACTACGACCCCAGCAGGCCTGTGCGCGGCTGTTGATCTTTTCGGTCAGCGTGGTGGCAAAAGCCTGCACAACCCGTTCATCGACATGCGACAAAGGCTTTCTGTGAATAAACAGTTGTGCCTGCCACCGCTGCAGGCCGTAAGACCAGCTTTCCTGGCAGGTACAACGAACTTCTGCATGCGAAGTCACAGGGCTCCTACTCAGGCTAATGTTGCAACAGCAATTCCACTGCCCCCCTTCCCAACACTCGCTGCTCATCCCTGAAAGCGACGACCCATTAGAAGGCACATGAAGGGCTCCTGTGACTCACCGTTCCCTCGTCTCTGCCTTCAGCTCGTCGAAGGTACTCCCATCGATCAAATGCAGCAAGCGCAGAGTGAAGCGGGCCCACCTTGCAACTAACACCCGGATGATCGGGGCGATAGATCTCTACTAACCAGATTCTAGGACCACCCAGAGCTAGAGCACGCAGAGCTCTGAGCCGTGCCTCGCTCAACATTAGGCTTTGCCTGAATTCTGAAACGAAAAAGGCTGAGACAAGCACCTGCTCTCTCGCATGTCTGATGCCGCCTGTGCAGCCAAAGTTGTGACAACAGTCGGGCGTGAGAACCGAGAAGACTTTCAAGGGTCGCATGGTCTGTTTGGCAGTAGAGTAGAATCAGACTTTCGCATGTCGCTTCTCTGTGGCTGCGCTGCCTGCTTTCTGAAAGCCTCAGCCCCCATTGTGTGTTCCTGGTCCAGTTGCAATGGCCAAGCATCTCTCAGACCTGGCGACTCTGCCAGAAGCAGTCCCAGTCCTCCAACTCTTCCCTTGCAGCATTCCTCTCGGCCATCAGTTTGGCAGCAACCTTTCGACGAATCCCACACTTCTGCAAGGAGATTAAAAGCCATCCAAAACTCTCTGCTGCAAAATGGAGCCAAGAAGACCTCTTCGCATTGGTGTAGTGACTCGACAGCTTGGCGGCGTGTTCGACGCTCTGTCTCCAAAGCCGCCTGGGGCAGAGGCGGCTAAAGCGAAGCACAACCCCTGCCCCCTGCTCGACGCTCTGAGCCCCTGGCCTCGGCCTCTGAAAGACCCTCCCTCAACTTCACCACCTCTGAGGTGGCCTGCACGGCCAAGCCTGACACGCAGGCTGGACCTTCTTTTAAGCAAAAACACGCAGGGCATCCTGTCGGTGTGACCTCGAAATTCCTCCAGCTCTTTCTGAGCTAGTGCCGTTTCCATCTTCGCTTCCTCCAGAGCCTCCAAGGGAACAGCAACAGCCCATCGACGCGCGAAGGAAGCGAGTCAGACGCACGGGCTGGGCAAGCCTCGGACGAAACATCGGCCGCCAGCCTCAGAAACCACTTGGACAGCTGAAGCGGAGCCCGCCGCCATCCCAACCCCACTTCGACTGATGCGAAGCTCAGCTGCATGAGAGCCTCCCCTCAGCACTCCGGGCTCGTGGCTCCATGCCAGAGTCAACTGCCAGTCCCTGTCAAGCCGAAGGATTGGCCGTGAGTCACGCTTCGCCCGTTTCGTGTCCACAGAGGCTCGGCATTGTTTGGACTTGAAGTCCTTCCTGCAATTTCTGTTCAATCCTCCATGCACTGCCCCAAACAAGGAGGCCAAAGTTGGAGCTCCTGACGGCAATGTCACAAGGGGCGAGAAAGCCCGGCCTCCCTTCGCAGAGCCGCGCGCAAGGCCGTCAGCTCCGCTCTGAAGCGCTGTGCGTTGGCAGCGTGCTGCGAAGCGGCGAAGCGTAGAGCGGAAATGTAGAGCACCAAAAACTCAAACTTGCAAGAAGTAAAGTCGAGAGTTGCGACCAGCCTGCTGCCATTGCAGCTGCTGGAGTTCTCGGAGCCTTACGGCTTCTGCACGAAGCGCCGTGACCTTCGCGCGCCATCATCTGCACATCTTAAGAACCAGACAAGTCGCTTCAGTGTCTGGCAGATCGGCACGCTAGACTTCAACTGGGTTTCGTAACTTCAGCTGGCAAGTGTAACCAGCGTACAATGGATTCGTCCAGTAGAATTTACGCTTTCAGCAGACATGGGTTTGGTTCTGCAATACTTGTTGACCCTCTTTACAATTCGCAAATCTTATGCACTGAATACTGGCAAGCCGGGGACATGCAACTGCTTCCGGCTCGTCACCACGCGCCGGCATGAACATCTGAAGACTTCATGACTCTACACGGCCAGCCTCGCGGTCCGTAAGGTCATTGCCAGGATCCGCACTGCAGGGCCACAGAGGAGAAACACCCATTTCAGTAGGGTCGGCTCGCTCATGGTGCCACTTGAACATTGCACGCCCTGCCTCGTGGCAGTTTCCTGTCCATTCCTTGCCGTTGCAGAGCAAGCAAATGGCGATGCCACCGAAAGCACGACCCCCTCTTTGCCCGGTGCTTTACGGAGATGGCATCCAACTCCCACCGTAGCGCTTGACCTGAAGATCCAGCGTTTCCAACATATCATGAGACACCACAGCTCTCGATTCCGGAGCTAGGGCAAAGACACATTGCCTCGCTTTCAGCCAGCTTCTTGTCAAGCTGATCCACTTCCTGTCATCTTGTCTGCTGGCTCACTTTTTGTGTTGTGGTGCTGAAGACCAGCTAAAGCAAGTAGACCCGTCCGTAATCGAACCCAGAAGACTTCACAAAGAAAAGATAGACCGACCCTGGCCCATGAAACCTGCCGTGACCGAGTCTCATCAGCGACCTGAGACAAGCACCAAGCTCGAAGCCGCAATCTTCTTCTCTTTGGCTGCGATAGGTGATCCAGAGAAACCATCGAGATCCAGGTGCCCCACACACTCCAACTTCTCCTGGCTGGCTGGTTGTCGACAACAAGTAAACACTTACGTTTATCTGCGCAAGGCAGGGCATTGAATGATTTTCTGTTTCAGATTGGGCTTCTGCTCAGCCGTTTACGCGAGTGACTTGCGAAAAACAGCTCGACAAACGTCTCGACGCACAGTTCCATGTGGGGTTTTGGCGCTCGGCGGCACGCCGACTGTAAAGTAGGCCTTGCTGCAGCCGAATTTACGAATCACCAGTGTCACCTCGCCCTGCACACCGTCTTTTCACCATGAGTCGAAGGTCCGGCGTGACACCAATGACCCGGACTCCTGCGACTGATTCACTTAGGCCATGCGCCATAGGTGACAATTGCACTGTCGTTCGTCGGGGTTCCTTGAGATACTGAAACCCTCTTCCTCGGCATGCGTTTGCCAGCTCAGGTAGAATCTTCTGACTGTGTCTGACGAAAGGAGTATCTGACACCTCTGCACGCAAGCTGGCCTTCATGGCAATAAGCTCCGCCTGAAGCTCGTTGTTCTCACCTCGGCACGACACTCGATGATTTCTTGGGCTGCGAGTCTTCGCCACGACTGTGCCCAGATAGCAATCCGTGGGCAGAGGACAGCCATCCATAGGCAAACTGCCGCACATACTGCAAACTGCTATGAATCTTCTGCCAAGACCCAGGCTATCTGCTTCGATAGCCAGTTGCTGCAGTGACGATTTCGCCTGATCCACCTCAAAGACTTTCTAAATGAGGGCACATCTGTTATCACAGCACTCCAGACGACCAGCAACTGTGTCCAAAAGGAAACTCCGCGTCGTTTCACAGAGACTTAAGGCCAGCTTGATGCATTCGAGTCTTGATAAAGCGAGGCTGCAGCAATCTCGGTCAGCTTGTGGATCTGCTTGTCTCTGTCGTGAAGCTCGGCCTCAACGATGCCCCGGAATCTTGAACGGGCTCCACTGTACCTGCTCGCCTCGTCATACAGATCAAACCACTTTTGGACAGGCCTCCTGCAATTGCACCTTCTGCTCGAGCCTTGGTTTGGAGAAGATGGAAGCACCAAAACACCCGAAATGCTCCAGCAGATCATCTTAGATTTTGCTCGGAGTCCAGCAGTGGCACTCTGGGCTGATAAGCCTGCACATTGCACGAGTTGCGCGTTTGCCAGTTTAGCTGAGTGGAAATGGACCTGACATTACCAATGAGATGTCTTCGACTGATTCTCACTAGCTTGAGCTTATCTCGTGAGTGTCTCGAGACATCAAACGATGCTTCAGAGACTTGCAACACCCTGAAACTCCGGTGACCCTCCTTCAGCTTCTGAAGTTGGGCTTCTTTCTCGGACAGGATCGCCTGAAGACGCAGAGCTTGGCCGGGGCCGGGCCACTGCACCACAACAGAGCCAAAGTCTTTGTGCCTCGTGGGAGCGGCATCGCCCCTCCAACCTTTGGAAAATTTTTGGAAAGAGGAGGATCAAGAGCTTGTGGCAAGCAGCAAGCACAGGCACTCGGTGCCCAGCATCAGCACGCGCAGACGAAGCTGCTCCTGCCAAAGTGCACAAACCACGCCGGTGCTCCGCGGACTTCCAATGCCACTTCTTCTAAGCCAGCTGCGCCATCAGCGCTCTCTTTGAGCTTCTGGAGATGAGCATCTTTCTCCAACAGCATGGCCTCTGTGTGAAATGTCATTTCCACAGAGCCCGTAGGGTGCCGAAAAATTCAACTTGTGCCTCCTGAGCTCGGCATTTTTGCTCCAGCCTGACTTCTGCACTCAACGAAACCCGACTGTTTCACTTCAGCGACGACCTCTCACACCAGACCTGAAACCAGAAACTATTAAAGGCATTCCTTGACTTCACCTTTGACGTGCGCCTTCTCTGACATCAACAGCCCCAACTCTCAGGCAAAGCACCGGCAAAGACACACGTGCACACAATGGCCCCACACTTGTCCTACGGCTGTGCAAAAACTCCACCGTGTTGTCAAATCAAGGCAGCCCGTGGATAATCGCGAAGACTTGCGAGTAGTCCAGTCACTCGGGAGTCGGGGAAATATCTTGTAACATTGAATGCTGCTACGCATTGGCTTGGCCACCCGGTTTTCCGGTACGGTAGCCCTTGAAGGAAGCTCTTAGAACGAACATGCTTGGCAAAGCCAGATTTGATCAAATGCTGAGCTGAGTCTGAGATTCTGACATCAACAAGCGCTGTGGCAGGGGATCCTCATGCAGGACCACCTCTGTGCAACAAACATAACTTATCTCCATACAGTCTAGAGAAGCATTCACGTGAATGCATTCGCCTTGCTGCTGTGGGTGATCATTGCAGGCATAGTGATCCTCTCCGCATGTTCTCACAACGCACGGGAACTCGAACGTAGCCTCAAAGTACTCTCTGGAAAAAGGCTGGACTTGTCCTTATGGGCGAAGCTGGAGCACTGGGATGAACTCCTCCAGAGTTTCGTGGGTACAGTGGTTCGACATCACACTCTGTCGACGCCTTGTGGCTCTCTGCCAGTAATGGGCTCTGTGGCCTGGGTCAGAAAACCGATGCCCGGTGAGCCGTGCTGTGATATCATGCGTCGAAACAGACGAAGAGTGCCCCGAAAGTACGGAAGCAGTGCAGCTGCACAACCCTTTGCTGCTTGTCGCAAGCTGTTCCGATTCGAGGGGTGTGGTGCCTCCCAGCAGCCAGGTTCTGAAGCACGGATCCATGAAGGCTGCTTGCAGGACCTCCTTTCGATCGGCGCCAACGCGGCACCGCTGGTCGAGGAATGGATCCTTGTAGCTCCGGCAGGAAGCAACACATCCGGCATCGTTTTATGTCGCGCCTTCCCGACAGCAACAGTGAATGATGTCACCTCCGCACCAAATCCTCCAATGTGCAAGGCAGTTTGCAAGGGGCACGGAAGGACACTGTGGGCCATGTGGTCGTCGTGTCTGTACCGCTGATGATAAAGAAGACGACGACGATGATGATGATGATGGTGGTGATGGTGATGGTGATGGTGCTGGTGCTGATGATTGCTGATGCTGGTGCTGGTGATGATGGTGATGGTGCTGGTGATGTGCTGGCGATGGTGCCGGTGATGGTGATGATGATGGTGGTGGTGGTCGTCGTCGTGATGATGTGCTGATGATGTGCTGATGATGGTGGTGGTGATGATGGTGATGATGGCGCTGCTGGTGCTGAAGGGCATCGTCGTGGTTGCTGCTGCTGCTGCCACCACCCCGCCACAACCGCTGTGGCCGCACTTGCTGCTGCCGCGTCGCTGCCATTGCAGCTGCCACTGCCGCTTCCGCTGCTGCTGCTGCTGCTGCTGCTGCTGCCGCTGCTGGCCACTGCTACAGCTGTTGGTGCTGCTGCCGATGATGCTGTCGAGGATGTCGACGTCGATGATGCTGATGCTGATGCTGACAAGAATCGTGATTACTACGGTGACACATAATGTTCGGGCTGCCGCATCATGACAGTACTGCGCCATAATGATGCAGCTGCTGCTGCTTTCGGATCTCCTGCTCGTTCTTCTTCTCCTCCTACCGCGCGGTAGGCGAATCTCTAATGTTTGGCTTAGTGGCATTTTGCTCTTCATTTAATTTTCTTACCTGATCTTCTTGCTCTTCCTGTTGCTGGTTTCGCGTGATGCCGATGGGACTCCTTGTCTTGGTCAGTCCTGTCGCAACGTAAGCACAGCCGCCGAGAGCCCATGGACCACAGCAGGCCCTTCTGTGGCAGCCCGATGAAGGCTTGGACTTGCGGCGCGACCTCGGGTACCGACCAACTTCGGAGTTCCGGTTCTGCTATCGCAAGAGATACCCAGGAAGCCGAGTCAACAAATACACATTTCAGCATCTTAAAACAATCAGGTTTGTGCAAACCATCTGCGCCTCCAGGGGAAAAGCTTTCAATAGCCTGCCGATAGCTGTCGGTGTTGCACATCTGTGGGATTGGCTGATTAGCAACAAGCGCCGCCTCTGCAGGTTCAGTTGCCAGCGCCGGATTTCATTCCAAGCACCTGAGACTCCGGCGCTTTGTCAGCCACTTTGCTGTTAATGTTGGTGTTCGAAGACGAATTCAGGTGAACGTGTTCCGAAACGTTCGCCTCTACTGTTTTGAGAGGCGCACATTGAAGGTACAAGAGGATCTTTAGTCAACTAGAATCACTAGAACTCGGATTGCGAAAAGCTTGAGCTTGTGTTCGATCCTGCGGTACGCCTCAGGCTGAACGCTCACACAGAGCAAGAACAGGCATGTTGGACCAGAGCAGTCAGTGAGGTCTGCGCCAGAACGACTAACTGCTTGAACGTCGCCGGGCGTGACCTCAAGTCCATTGCCGCTGGCTGGAGCGTCGGAACAGGATATCTTATGCTGTGCCTGTCAGGATGGGGCAGAAACCGAAACTTTCGTCTCCATCACGCAGTTGACGCAGCATCGAGCCTGTGACGTCTCACAGAGAAGGAAAGATTTGCAACTAGAGGCTCGCGCCTTCATTGGCTTAAAGTTCTGGTTGGCAGCAAAGTCGGAAGCTGGCAGCATCTGACCACCTCATACTAGCAAGACTCTCTGGCAACTGTCAAACCAACACATCCCATCCGGTTCCGAGCCCCAGGCATTGTGCACACGGGAAAGCGCTCTCCTCAGCCGCCCGGCAGGGAGTCGCACAGCCAGCAAGAAATGCAGGCAGGTTGTCGTGTAAGAGTGCGTAAACACGAGCAGTGGCAAAAGCCAAATTCCGAAAGGAGTCAGATGCAGCGAGGCCTAAACTCCACAAAGAGCACTGGTGTAGCAGCAACGGCATTATACAACTCATCACTTGGGGGTGTCGGGCTACCAGAAATTCTTTGAATTGTCGAACGCTCGTTTTTGATCAGACTGCGAGATCTGCGTCGGGCAGCACATTACGAGAACTGCTGCTCGGATCTCAGTCGTAAACCTTCTGCTCGGCGACCCAATTGCAGAACATGACTTGAGAATTGCACAAGAAAGACTCGTTCAGGCCGTCACAAAGCATCTTATGATGCGGGTGTGCACTCTTGCCCTCACAATGTGCGGGAACAATCGTTGGAACAACCCAATGACAGACAAACCGCATGTCGCAACTGTCTTTGTCATTCTGAAACCCGCAAGCTTTCCCAACAGTTTCGTATCCAGGTTTGACCTTGCACATGCCATCCCCCCAAGGGAACTGACGGATGGCGCACTTGGCCCAGCATTGCTGTAGACCTTGCTTTCCGGGATCCAATTGCAAGTCAAGGTTTGAGACTCGCAGACGGACTTGTCATACTTCAGGCCATCACAAAGCATCTTGTGGTGGGGGTGTGAACTTTTGCCCTCACAATGTCCGGGAACAACCGTTGGAAGAACCCATGGCAGACATATCGCATGTTGCAACGGCCTTGATCCTTGAAAATGCCGCACGCGCCCCAGATGTCTTTGTCTTCAGGTTCCGGCTTAGCCAGACATTTGCCGTCATCACCTTTTAAACCAGCCGCAGATTTTGCACGAGGATCGGCAGCTCCTTGCATGTCACGAAGTGCATGAACAGCCATCACCATAGATAGATGGACGCACCACATGGCGCCAGATGTGACAAATTGACAGACAATCGCAATAAGAGTTCCCTTGAGACACGGCTGCACACAAGTCAATCCTGCTGATTTCAATCAATCCTGAAACGGTAGGGTGTGGCCTGAATCGGAAATTGTGACAAAAGAATGGCAAACCTCCTCAGCACTTGATGGAGTGAGCCAAGTCAATTCAGCCGTGAAATCTACCAGCGGGTTGAGTTCCTGAACAGAGAACTCACCCGCAATGAATGGGGAGTGCGAAGCTTCAACCCTTGAGCTAAACCCTATACCCGAGAAGGAACGGACACAGCAAAACGCGTCACGGAACGGTACATCCCAAAAATGTGTCGAACATCCTCAACTGCCAGATCACACTCGCCTTTACTAAGTAGTGATGACAAGCAACATCAAGTCTTTCGTTGACGACTCCTAGGCTCTGGCTGCCTGAGTGCGGACTCATGTTGCTTGGTTGGTTGCTGACTGCCCTGTGCCTGGTTGCTGACTCGTCACGTGGAGTGGGTGCCACTGGAAAGAGAGCGGCTAGCTCAGCTGTTCAGTGGACAATGAATGCAAAGGTGCCCCCTACAGTTTCCCCCGTCGATGCCGCGCTTTTGGCCTGTGGTCTTGTCCTTGTTAGAACGTTTCGGGTTGCTTGCTCCTGATTCAACACAGTAAACTGATTCGTTTCAGTGGTCCTTCTCGCGATTGTTCAAGATACCCTGCGCTCAGTCAACTAAGACCAAAAGCACAGCACTGCTGCACAGCACCAGCAACATCGAGCATGCAGGCACGAAGGCACACATTGGCCGGAACAGGGGCGTTGTTCAGCTGACAATGTGCAAGTTGCAGAGGGCTGCTCCCATGTTGAGGCTGTCGGGCGGTCGCACGGTACTATCAAATGCGCTTGCAGAAGAAGGACGCTGGGTGAGGTGTGGTGACTTGGTCTCTCACACACCGCTTGCACAGCCGCTGTAGATCACTGACCTCAAAAAATCCCAAACACTAATCGCAGAAAGCTCAGATCGTGTGCTCTTTCTGCTTTGCTAAGCATCTGGCAGCTCGAAGAGCAGCTCCGGTGAAAGAGCTGTGAAGGGGCAGAAACGCAACTGCTGCAACTCTCCCGTCTCTGCTTCTGTGCTTCCCTGTGATGTTGCAGACGGCGCCTTCCCGGCAGGATAAGCCGGCAGCCGCTGCAGTAGGCATGCGGCTGCGACCGCCCCATTCTCGTGCAATAGCAGGAATGACACTGATCTGTATGGTTCTCAAGCCATGTTTGGTGCAACGGCGAGCGGTTGACAAGGCGTGAAGTTGCTGCTTCTGCCGTACAGAATTCATCTCAAACGGAATGCGTGCGTTTGATTCACTTTCACCACTTTCACTTTCACACATGAATGGGCTGAAGCTGACGCCTCCACATGCTGTTTGAGCTTCGCCACGGTAAACTCAATCTGCGGTCTTTCGCTGGTCGAAACTAGGAACTGCACCGGCCGCTCTCCCTCGTTCCAGGGCCTCAAAAACAGCTGAAAAGCGCTGTCGCTGATGCTTCTCACTCGCACATGCTGTAGTCCACAGGCCTGCTTGCAGATGCATGCCTGTCATAAGCCCAGCTCGTCTTGCGTTTACTTCGCTTTAGCCGTGCAACTGATGTGATCGTTCCGAGCAGGGAACCCGCACAAGCCATCATTGACTGCCCAGGCGTGCATGGCGCTGCCGAGTCAGACCATCCTGCGGAATCTCCACCTTGATTAGTGAAACTTGCGGTGGAATGCCGTCCTTAACGTTGTGCTGACGATGCAAAGTGCTTCTCACCATTGTGTGTGCAAACACGTCCAATAGGTGCGGGTTGGTTAAAGCTCGTGGAGATGTTCCCTGACACCCGTCTAGGCTTCCATGTGCGAGCTTCCACAAGAGCTACAGCCTTCTGGCGAATTCACAGATGCATGCTGCGCAAGTTCGAGCCATTACGCAGGTGCGCACACGCTCGCGGCAGCACTTGCGGCAAAAGCAGCTGACTCAAATGCAAAGGAATGAGCAAGGAGATCTCACACCTGGTAGAGACACTCGGCATGATCAGCAATCACGCTAGGCGCTGCTTTTGTCGACCAGCTTGCAAGTGACGAAACGCGGCGAAGCTGCCAGAGCTTCAGAGAGGCGTCGGGCGACTGCCTGCCCGGCATCCTAATCATTCAAATCTTCTCGCACCTTGCCACCAAAAAGTCTTCTGCAAGAACATGCAACACTCCACTGACCTTCAACCTTTCTCCACTATGTCATCATGTGCCTTCAATGCTGCCCGCACAGCATCGCAGGCTGCGCCGCTGAGGCAGCAGCCAGGTTGCCTAGGCGAACATGTCATGAAGCTGCTTTGTCATGCAAACTCATGGAAACATGTTGCAACTACCTCCAGTCAGAAGCCCTTGCTTCCAGGTGGTGCAGAACTACGCCCCTCACTGGAAGATGTTGTGCAGCGCAAGCAGGTCAGCCTGCAGATATGCCCAAAATGCAGCATTAGTTGTGTGTCACAACACTACCGGAAGAAGATGAACTGAACTGACACGACTAGCTGCAGCAAGGACGATGCGGAAGAGACAAAGCAAATATGGTCGATAATATGGCACACATATGGTCTTAAACGTTTGTTACCGCACGATCACGGCGACCTTGACACTTCGCTGAGCCACTCGTCACTGTCACTTAGTAGCCTGGAGGTCCAGCCAGTGTACAACGTCAACTGGAACTTGTGAATTTAATGATTTCGTGCAACTTTCGTACCTCGAACTTGCCTTAACTTGTTATATCGTGCCTGCGCACTGCTCGCCCAGCCGTTGTTCTCCTCGAGTTCAGCTCCTGTTGCTCTGCACGACGCCGCGAACGAACAGCTGAAAGGCCGAGAAGATACCGAAGGTATGTTTTGTCCTCTGCATGTCGTGCACATCATGGCAACACTCCCGTCGACAGGTTCCTTCAAGCCATTGGGAGCCTGCAGTTCGTCGCTCGAGCTCATGCCTTCGTCGAAGCACAAGCAAAGAGAGGCTCTTCCCACCACAACATGCCAACAATGACCGCGCCGGCAGGTTGTCACAACTTGCCTGTGGCTGAATGAAAATGTCCACGCTCGGGTCGGGGATATGGGGCCAAGGGCATTCTGGCGAGCGAAAGAAGCGGCAGCACCAGCTTGCCTCTGGCTAGTTGCATGCCTCTGTGTCATGTATTCTCGGGATGAAGTGGATTGTCACTCGCGCCGCAGAATCCAGCGAAAGAAAACGCGTGCATCCACCCGGATCATTTGCCAAAAAGAATAGGGCGCAGATCGATTTGCATGTCCAGCCGAGCACCCGGCAAACCTCGCAGCAGAGTGTCTATCGTCTCAGTCACCTGCAGTCGCTCGAGCTCCTGGCAAGCAAAGACAGCATCTGAATGTCCAAGTGCTCTCCGTGAGCTGCTCTTAGTCACAATGCAAGACAGCGAGCATTGGCATCTGAGAGGTGTGTATTGATATTCATGTCTTGTGCAACGTTGCGACGAGTATCACATTATTCAATTTAAGCAAGAAAGCACCTGGTGATGGCCGCAACTAAGAACACTTAAGCCAACCCAGTCCAGAAGACCATCATCTGGTGGACTGCCTATGGCCGAGCACCTGCCCAGGGATGACATGATGCATCACCCTCGGACACGAGCGGATGCCGCCGAAATACCGACAGGCCGAGGCAAACCGACACAAGTGTGACAACTGATGACATTTGGATGCAAGCTGGGGCATCGCTTCAAGTTGCACTGTTGAAACCTGCAGCACCATCGTCATCGGCCTCGACGAAACTTTCCGGAACGAGCCTGACGCGTTCCCAAATGCAAGATTGCACCGGCCACAAACGTGGTTGCAGATGCGTGATTTCGCAGAATCTACAGCCACTTCAATGCATCTCAGGAAGCTTTTCTGCAGACTACGTGGTGAGTTGAGTCTGGCGCACCTGTCTCCACGTCATCGCGGGACAGGTCTTTGCACAGAGCCTGCAAAAAGTCATAGAAGCGCACCCAAGCACTGTCACTGGCATTCAACATCTGAACATTCACAACATATATCCCAGCACAACAGCGTCACTACATTGCAAGCTTTCTCAGCAAACGACATCCTGAAAATGCTGCTGCACATTCGTATGCATGATCGAGCGATGACAAAAATCGGTGGCCTCCGCGGCACAGAGGGCACTTTGAACCTTCCAACTCGCATCTGGATAAAAAACCTTACGATTTTCTCAAACTTCCTTTACATCAACACGAGGCCCAACACCAGCTCGCACCTGCTCTGCCCAAACTTCGCTGTGCGCAGCGCAAACCTTTCTGCACAAGACGAACCGCAGACTAGGACAACTTCATTCTGACATCAAGACGTGTCACAACATATTCATCTCGGAAGCTGTCAGTTCGGCAGCAATTTCGGACAGCTTCTGCGCGGCCTGAAAGACATCAGTTACATCTTCTGCCAAGTATTGAACCTTGCCAACGTAGCATGTAGTTTTGTTGCACAGAATGAGCAACACAGTCTGGCTGTGGCTTGCATGATCCGCCGAACTGAACATCATCCATGTGGTCACATGTTCACTGAACCTGCACTTCCGCATGCTAGGCTGCTCGGCTTGGATGAAACACCTTCAAAACTTTTTCTGTTGCTTAAACCGCAAGATGCCAAAGCATGCAATGATGCAACAAACTAAGTAGTGTCTTCCCAGATGGGAAATCGCGAATATGATCGCCTCGTATTGGTATGACTGTGGCACGTTGAACATGCCCACCAATGTCGCAAATGGGCACTCATATCACAGAACAACACCCCTCAGTTGAAAGCACGTGTATTCCAACTTGCCTGTGAAGTTTGTGGGCTCATCGACAAGTAAATGTCCGCCATGGCGAAACGAGGGGTGTAACAGCTTTGGTTCAGCACCACAATCGTGTAAAAGCAGCCAAAAAACAAAAGGAAAGCCTTGCCGGGCTGCATGTTGAGATGCGGCTGCATCGTGTCAACATGCACAGTCATTTGAGCCAGCTTTTTTGCCAACTAGTGCTGATTGGCGGTTTTCGCAAAGTCGCTGGTTTTTTCAGTTCATTCGGTACTACTACTACTACTACTACTACTACTACTACAACTACTAGGACCACTACTAGTACAACTACGGCTACTCCTACTACTACGACCTTCTACTACTACTAGTACTACGACTACGGCTACTGCCACTACCACGACTACGAGTAGGACGACTACGACTCCGACGGCGAGGACTTCTACGACGACTACCACTACTACCACTACAATTACTATCACGACTAGTAGCACTAGCACTAATNACGACTACGACTCCGACGGCGAGGACTTCTACGACGACTACCACTACTACCACTACAATTACTATCACGACTAGTAGCACTAGCACTAATACTTCTGCTACTGCTACTACTACTACTACGACTAGTACTACTACTACTACTACTAGCACTACTACTACTACTACTACTACTACTACTACTACCACTACTACTACTACTACTACTACTACTACTACTACTACTACTACTACTAGTACTACTACTACTACTACTACCACGACTACGACTAGTACTGCTACTACTAGTGCTACTAGTACTACTACTCCTACTACTACTACTACTACTACTACTACTGCGACTACTACTTCTACTACTACTACTACTACTGCTACAGCTGCCACAACGCACGCAGGAGAGGACGACGAGGAAAAAACGAGAGTCAGAGGTGGACCCCACCTTTGTGCCTTTTTTGACATGTTTCTTTGGGAAGCTTGAAAGCTTTTGCATGGCGAACACATGTTTTGTGGCATGTTGCAGTTGTCTTGTGAAGAGGATGAGCGCTTACAGCACCAGAGATGCTCTTGAGCATCCTTGAAGAAGTGCGTGTGTTTATAAGTAAGGGGGCACTTATGCAGTGCTTTAGGATGTGGGTGAACGAGCCAGAATTTGCGAGGAATTTGCCGCACCTTCTGACAGAATCGCGCGGATGGGGACGGAGCAGCTGAAACTGTAGCAGTTGCTACGAATTCGTTATTCCATGCGACGTTTTAGTAAAGCAGAATAGAAAGAGCTTTAAACTTGCTCCAAAATCTCAGTCCGACTTTGGCAACGCTCTTCCCAAGAAGGCATAACCTGTTCTCCTACTTTTTCTGTTGAGTTTTTTGTGCTCAGATGGACCCTCTTGCGCATGGCGTCGCGAAGAAGAGTCTGATCCGGACCGCACTAAAATGCGGATGACAAACGCTGGCTCACGGACTCCTCTGTTTGAAGGATGGTGGCTCTCGCGGAGGGAACATGAAAGTCGCGCTGCCGGCTTGGTTGCATTACTGCTTTTGCGCTCTTCTTTTCCTTGTTCTTGCAAGCCAACCTTCTCGACTTTACCACAAAGCATGGCTCCAAAACAAATATCAGTTGGATGGCTCCATCGGAAACACTCCTACGACGGAAACACTCCTACGACTGGGTCTTGGGTTTGGAGATGTGAAATGGACTTGGGTGGCGGCTGGTCTTCCGTGTTTTTCTTCTCCTGGACTCTGTTTCGACATTCATCTTTTGTCCGATTTGTGCACACAAGGGATCCTGTTGGCACTGCTTGTTAAGAATCATTTCAACTTGATTGTTTGAAACGAATACTGGGGAGGCCACCCCCCGCGGACCCCAAACCATCCCAATTTTTCGGACCCAAAACCAGGGGACACGTTCCAGCTTAATGAAAACAACAAGTGCACGACAAAAAGCTCTTGCAAA
>BGNK01002923.1:8223-60227 GCA_003297005.1 Symbiodinium sp. clade A Y106
CGAGGCGCTGCAGCAAAAAGGCAGTGCGACAGGGCTGACTGGTGAGGTAGGTGTCGTCGAGGAATGCACGCACGCTCTCGCTGGGCAGGAGGTCGGTTTGCATGGCTCGCAGGGCGGGCGCGACCCGGAGGGCGAAAAGGGCCGGCATGAGCGGGTCCCCTTGCTCGCCGCCCTCGGCCTGAAGTATGCTGTGGGGGTTGTTGGCAGCGTCCGTCCACACAAACTCAGACGGCGAACCGTAAAAGAGTCGCACAAATGGCAAGATGGCATTGGCATCGGGTGTTTCGCGGAGCGCTGTGAGCATGGCCTGCCTGCTAATTAAATCAAAAGCACCGACCCCATCGACAGAGAGCACAGTGAGCGAGGGGTCACCGTCGCAAGCGACTTGCAAGGAATGCGATGCCCCAGCACCGTGTGGCCAACGGCTTGCTGGATGGCGACACTCCAGCAGCGGCGGGCCCACGCGGCTTTTGCAGGGGCTTGCGCTCATTTCCGAATGACCATTCTGAAGCGTGGCTTGCGGAGCCTCTTCATCGACGTTGGCAGCGGCAGACAGTGGCCAACAGCACAGAGAAGGCTGGCCGCAAAGGATCGGGCAGCGGAGAAGGCAAGCAGCGCGGACCACCGCAGGGCGAGCGCAGATGTGACCGCTGCCGTGTGGCAACGGGAGCCGCGCGAGCCCGAGATCGGGCGAGCAGTTCAGGTGACATCGATTGCCATGTGCGAGTTCGGGGTAAAGGCCTCAGCGCGCTCGGCGACCCGCAAAGCTGCCGCAGCAGTGGCAGCCGTCAGGGGCGACACCAGGGTTGTATCGACGGCGAATTGCACGCCGCCCCGCAAAGGCAGGCCGTTAGCAATGACTTCAATGCGCCGTTCGTCCTGCCGCGGAGGGGGCCAACATTGAGGTCACGCACCAGGACATGAGTTGCAACCACCCCCCCCCGGCCTCCCAGCAGTCGTACGACGCGGCCTCGTTGGTGCCTTGGGCAAAAGCAGGTGCATGCAAGGCAAGCAACCGTTAAAGCCGCTGCCCTGTTTTCTCCTTCATGCGGTTTCGATGCTGTTGCTAGCGCGGCTGCCCTGCTTCCATCCCGGCCTTTCGATGCCAGCTCTGCACGGACGCTTCGTTGGTGTGCGGATACAAGTAGCCGTGTTTGTTGTCCTGTGCCCAAACGTGTCGGGTCCCTTGTTCAGGGCTTTCTGCACAGCCTCCAGAACGATGGCGAATTGTCGCCGGCACTCGCGCTTCTCGCGGAGGCCCTCTCCTTGTCCGCTGTTGGCTTTGAGCCGTCGACCTGCTAGCCGGGCAGGCCGCACCGCCAGTCCCCGAAGGCGAACTGCACTTCGACACCAGTCGAAAAACGTTGTGGCTACACTGGGGCCAGGACTCGCCGTTCAAGCGTAAGTCAAAGTGCACGACAAAATACACAAATAAATGTACTCGCATCCTGCGGAATTGCTGCGAGTCGTTCCACGTACTGTGGGTGGGATTCTGCAGGCTGTTGTGGGAAGACGCCGTCGCCCCTGGTCATCGCTGCTGAGGCAAAAGCAACACGTGGCATGCCCGATGCCCAACGAGCCGTTGTCGTCCTTGGCTCGCTTCTGGGACATAACGTTGAGGATGCATTGCAGTCAGTCAAGCCTGCAGCTCGCTCGAGGGAGCTTCCACGAGCGCAACACACCGCATGCATCATGTGGTTGGCGGCAGCGGCATCTGGCTTTGGTGAGGGGGACTGGCAGGCGAAGCCGCCGCAGAAGGAATTGCCGGAACAATGGCGATGGCAAGGTCTGCATCGTGAAGTGCCCCAGGAGCGCGCGTGGTCGTCATAAACGACTTGGCCTCCGCATCTAGGCCGGCCACAACCATGTCCACACAGCAGCAATGGGAGGCGCTGCGTCAACAGGATTGCTTTGGGGGGAAACATGTGGCCGGCTCACCGGGCATGGCAGTCAAGCAGGCCGCCAGGAGAAAGCAGCGAAACGGCAGTACGGGAAGCAATTTAATTCAATATAGTCTAGGCCAACAAGGATTCAAAATCGACATTGTTCACATTCAACGACGGTTCGAGCAGGTAGCCTTGCACTTTTTATTGCATCCACAAGTATATTTACAAATTATTTGCCGTACAGATTTCGGCTACGAGGCCTCAAATTTTTTTTGAGGACACTGTGTTGCAGAGCAACTATTGGTCATCTACTTCCCGGCGCCAGCCTGCGACCGCAGCGCCAGCGGAAGGCAACAACGTGCGTTCGATCAACATTGGTTGAAATTGTCGCCCCAAGTTCCCCACAGTGAAAGAATGTATGATAGACGTAAAAAGACTGGGTAGCGGAAAGCTGCCAGCCCTGTGTGGACTCACCGGTGCGAACAGCATCTATTATCACCGCGGTGCGGCACATGAGTCTTGGAAGACTGGCAGCAAGCCAAGAGAACCACGCTAGACCATTGCGTGCCAGGGCAACTGGACAATCAACGCCGCATCAAGCGTTTCGTGCACCCCGTCAAGAATCTCTGTCAGTGCTCCACGACATTTGCAGCGCGTACAATCCATTCTCAAATCCGTGTGGCGGGAGGCTTGGTGGTTTTGGGCACACCCATCGGCCACCCAAATTCATATCGTCATGGGCGGAAGGCCGGATGCGCACTGAACAAGAAAGAGCTTTTGAGTCAACAGCCGCCTCCCAAACTTCGTGTGTGCGTGGCTTCTCCTCACTAATCATGCGTTGGCCTGCCCTCGCACGGGGCTCTTGGCACGGCTGAAGCCGTTGGGGCTGACAGTCAGGAAGCAATGGATCTCTGACACCACTGCTCCTGGCATTGCGCCTGACGTCATTCGGAGGCCGCGCAGTCGGAAGGGCCCGTTCCTGCCCCCAGGCTGGGGTCTGTGTCGCGCGCAGTGTCCGAGTCGCCGACACGAACGTCGACATTCCAATCAGCGATGCTCGTCGCATCGAAGTCGTTTGCAACGGCCTGCCTTTGTGGCATGGTTTGGTTGCGGTCGCCATCCTGCCCACATTGTTGACCAGTGGCATTTCCGCATGCAATCGCAGGGGTGGAGAGTTATTTTTCGTTTTTTTTTTCCTTTTTTTTGCTTGGCCCGTTTGTTTTTTCTCTCTCCCGCGGGCTGCGGGGCGGTTTCCGCGGGCTGCAAGGCGGCACCGCTGAGTGGCATGGGAACCTGGAGAGCTGAAGGTTCGGAATTTTGAAGCTTTGGCTTTGGGGCCTCCCTTGCCAGTGGCAGCTCGGAGATATGAGGTTTGCACGACAGATAGATGGTATATACATTACATACTGGTAGATGTGCTTTATATACGTATGTATGTATGTATGCATGCACGTGCGTATGCATGTAGGTGTGTAGGTGTGTATATATATATACATATAAACCAAAAGGCACAACAAGACAGAAAACGAAAGCGAGCAACAACAAGCAAAGAAATCAACAACAAGCGGAGCGTGAAGAAAAGGCATGAAACATAAAGCCACAAGCAAAGAAAGCAACAAGAAGCGGGGCACAAAGAAACAACAGAAAAACAAAAAGCAAGAAGCAAAGAAAGCGACTAAAAACGGAGCGCCAAGCAAAAGCAGAAAACAAAAAGCAAGAAGCAAAGAAAGCGACAAAAAACGGAGCGCCTCCCCTGGTTCCTTCCATTTCCGCTCTTCTCTCCTTCCTTGCTTCCTCCCTTCCCTCCTCCCTGCCTTCCTTCCTGCCTTGCTTCCTCCCTGCTTTCTTTCCTTCCTTCCTTCCTTCCTTCCTCCCCCCCCACCCCCCGGGAACAAAAAAAAGGGGCTAAACAAAAAAAAAGGGCTGAAAAAAATAGGGGCCCCCAATCGCAGCCGGCTGCCGCTAGCAACACGAAGCGGCTGTACAGTACACGTCAGGTTACAGTTTTTGCTATGTGCTAGCCGCTTGCCTTTTGGGATTTGCCACCTGCCGCTGTGCTTGCACCGGTCTGCATGGTTTGGGTTCCACCGTGCTTTCGCTTTTCCGTTTTCAAGGCGATCTGCAATCATACCGAAGGTGATGGGTCGCACGAAGCCCTGGCGAAGAGCACCTGCTCGATGACATAGACGACTCATAGACGTTTTTCAGTTGGGGGAAAACATCGACGATCGCTCCGACCACGGCTCGGCTTGACGGCGTTGGCATCCCCCGGAGCCACCCAAACTCGGCTCCGGGCGCCCGATTCTGTTCGCGGCCGCCGGCAGCTGCGCCTGCCCTTGCTGCCGGGATCCATCCGGTCAGGGAGGCTGCAGGCAAGATTACGGACGCCGCCGTGCGACCGAGCGTCCTTGCTAGCCCTCTACGCTGGTCGAACGAGCGTGGTTGGCTTCGTGCCGCTGCAAGCCGGGTGTCTGCGGCGGACCGCTGCCACCGATGATGACAACATTCATTTTGCTGGGCGATTTCCCTGTTCGGTCTCTGCCTCAGGTGGAGTTCAGCTTGCGGACCCTGCTTTTTTCGGCTATTCCCAAGGTATGGCGGACACCCGTAAACGACTCCAGGAAGGCATCTGGCGCGCCCGGAACGCTCGCAACCGCCCATGCAGCGCGAGACGATGCTGTGCGTGTTTTGGAGTGGGCGTTGGTCGCACAAGCTGTGCGCATCATCGGCATCAGTAGGGCCCTGGCTGGGGCCACGGGGGAGAGGTCGGAGGAGGCTTATCTGAGCAGCTACCTGCTGCGCCCGAATAAAACAACGGGCTGCTTCACGCTCGTGTGTTGGGCCTGTATTGTGTTTCGCTGGGTGACGGCGCAAAATCGTCAAGGTTATGATAAGCCACGGACGGAGCACTCATGAGTGGAAGGGCAACTCCGCAAGAACAACGACGACTCCCCGAACGGCTGATCAGCACCTTAAGCCTGACTCGCAGGCTGGTGTGGTTCATTTCCCAAAAACACCGCCTAAACTTGGCTAAGGCATCAAGCAGCAGCTCGTGCAACGACGCTGGCCACGACAGCGAGCTGCCCTGACCAAGGTAGCACCCGGGGGGCGCCTGCGAGGCCAGGCTGCAAGCATCCGCATACTACAACATTAGCCCTAAGCTTGGCAGTATGCGCAGCGGACAGCAGCATCTTCTCTTGCTGGACATAGAAGTCGGGGAGGATGGAACGAGCCGTTTTCTGTGACCAACACGTACCTCCTGCCATTCGAGCGGCAGCCGGAGGAGTTTGGTCAAAACGATGGCAGGGCATCATGTCCATCGCAGTCCAGCAGGCCATCGCAAGCACGGCGCTGGGAGGCAAAAGGCAGAGAATGTGCCGTGCGAGTCGTCTGCGCACTCTTCAGGAAGCTGGCCACTGCCCGGCGGTCACATCACGGAGTCGCAGACTGTCGCGCCGTTCACCGAGAAGACCTCCGAATCCCATCATCCCATCCCGCAGGTATCAAGGCAAGAGCCACTTCGACTCGACTCGCTAACCAGGGCATGCCCCGCAAGTTTGGCAAGCTATGGAGTCTTTACGGAACAAACTAGTAAAGCAACTTCCCACATTGACGTGCCGTTCCGGATGCAAGCACACTTTCCCCTGTTAGGTCCGCGCAAGGATGGGTCGTTCGTTGTTATGCCACATGTCGTGTCTCCAAACAAAATGCCAAAGCTGCGACCGAGCCGTAGACCCTACAGCACCGCAAGTTGCCCTTTTCTTCCTCCGAAGGGCGTATCAGCGCTGGAAGTCGACTAGTGACTAGAGTATGGCATCTTGATGGGTTCGGTCTTCAGGGTCCTAAGGGGCGGTGCTCTTTGTGCCAATTACACGCATCCGCATGTGCTACCAAGGATGCTATAGCCATGCGAGATCAATGCAGTGCTCTTTAACCTAGAGGCGTGTCCGTGTCTTCGCTACACGTTTCGCTTGTCGCTAGGATTTCGCCGGAACGCTGGACTGCTCTAGACAAGGCCGCGTGCTGGGCAGTAGAAACTCTCGGAGGAGAGAAAGTCTGCCGGCCAGCTCAGGACTGAAAGGCGGAGGCGCTACGCGGCTCTCAGTTCGCCGGCACGGGCACTGCGTTGGTGTTGATGTGGGCTGCACCGAAGGGGTCGGACTTCGTAAAGACCTCGAAAGTATGCTGTGACTGTGACCGTTGCCCGCACGGTCTTGACACGACCTTCCTGGAAGTCCCAACCCCAACTAAACCTCAAACCCGCAAAACCCCATGTGCAGGGTAAGCGGCGGCTCGCAGCTGCATGGAGTTGCTGTCAGACCACCACGGGTTCCTGGGCGTCAAAACGCAACCCAGCGAAAAGGTCCGATCCGTAAGGCCAGTCCAAGGTGCTGCTCCACGTTGATGGTCCACATGCCGTTGTCCCCACCTTGCTGGGCCATGCGGACCATCCGCAGCTTTTCCTTCACTGCCGGCGCCTGAAGGAGCGGCAAAGCTTTCCCGGCATGATGCGTCTTGCATGCGGCCGCAAATCCTCTGGCCTGCCGTGCCGTGTTGACCAAGGCCTCGACACATCGCAGATTCACGGGTGGAAGGGATGCTCGCAGGAACTGCCAGTCCCAAGGGCAGCTTCCAAGTCCCGGAGGCCCTGGGAGTCCACCGGAAGCCCCAGGCGCCTCGAGGGGAAGCTTTCAGGCTTTAGGAACTTTAGGGCTTGACTCCTGGCGTTCAACTTGTACCTTGCAAAGGCTGGACTGCACAGGCTACAGCCAACTGCTTGAAGGCTCCACGTACAGGCCCAGCTTTCTGTTGTCCGTCCCGATGGAAAAAAAAGACTGCCCCATGCCCTCTCCCCTACGGGCAGCACAGCGTCCTGAGGATGGGCTTCTGCACCTCCAGCGCCTTCGGCCTTCGGGGAAGAACCGCAAAACCGCAAAACTCTGCACCGAAGCCTCTGGTCCGCCACACCGCCAGGCCTGAGGCTCATCAGGAAGGACCTTTGCTCGAAGGCCGACTGTCGGGCGATCTCTGCGGCGGCCTTCACGAAGCCTAGGAGGCGAAAGGTAAACTCAGGCCAGGTCATGCAAAACACCTTGCAGCGAACTCCTGTGAGCTGATCGAAGCCCTAAATGTCCGTCACCCCGCGACAAGACTTGAATGCAATTTGGCAACAGCTTCGAAAGCTGCACTGCGCAACCCGAACTCATGATTTGCAATGCAGCAATATATATATATATATATATATATAAATACATATATATATATACACATGTACGAGCAGGCATTGCTGTCTTTATGACTGTGCTCTGTGCCATGCAATTCTGGTATATCTTGGCGTCACGTATTTCTGCATCACTTAAGACCACGTTGCATTGGGTGAGGAATCCTATGTATTATCCAAAGGGGCCTGCAACCACCGCAATGTGATTGTTGCGAGGCACTTCAGCAGACGATAGTATAGAACCGCGGACCTTTAAACTTGTAAGTAACTTAAGGCGAAGCTAGAATGGAAAGAAGATGCCCAGATGCTCGGTGATTCGTAGGCTTTCTGCAGGTCCGACAGGATGTCCATGGCCTCTGAAGGTCGACCCTTCTCTTGACTTTAGCCAGGACTTTAAGGTTTCTAAGGGGCTTCGCAAGGGGCTTCCTTCTGGTGTCAGGGCTGTAATCACTCTAGTCTCCTGATAACTTCTTCCTTGCTTTGGTTCCTGTTGCATTGTTCCTGCCGCACCCGTGCAGGCCCGTGAGCTGCAAGCTCAATGCAAAGTAGGCGGCAGCAAGCTCCAGGTAATTTGGCTGTCGGGACCGCACACGAGACTCATCAGCAGTGAGGGAAGGGAAGAGTTGTCTCTTGTTGTTGCTGCCAGTTTCTGTTTGTTGTTGTGCTGATTTACTCCTCTCTCTCTGCTGCAATTGGTCCGACCGGGTACCTGCCGCTATCAGTGCATCCTTGTATCAATGCGGTTTGTATTGGCACCCTACATATTTTGATTCATGTTCTTGCTGCCCAGTTCTCCTCTTATTGTTGGCATCCGAAGACATCGAAGCAAAGACGCCGTCGTCGCTATACCTCTTAGCATGCCGATTTCTGAACGTCGGACTGGCCCTTAGTCAGGATTCCCATGCAGCAGCTTTCAGACAACAACCGGGTACTTTCGTGCGCTACACAAAACTGCTATTTCAAATCGGCGAGGGAACGTGACACCGATATGCAGGTCCTCCGAAGACTTGTCAGGGATTCTTCTGGGTTGACTCGACTTCGCGAGAAGTCCGTAGATGTTTCTGTGTCGGGCATCTAAGCAGGCACGACACCAAAAGCTTTGCTGCGTGCTTTAAATGTGTCTAAGTGCAGGGTTCTGGTGCAATGGTAATGATGTCGGTGCCTGCGTCGAACACCTTCAAACCAACGAGCCCCTGGAGGAATTCTTCCGTACGCGCTGCGCTCATGCTGGAGACTTTCTGCCCCGAAAAACCTGTAACAAATCCTACCGGGATGCCTGGATCTCGGTGTAAAGCGGCCGGGAACGTGCTAGTCTCTGTTGCTTCAGCGGGTCCTTCTTTCCGACAGTCAGTTTGTGGATCTTGTTGCTTCTTCGCAATGGAATTCAGGACTCAAAGGCTTTCGGCACTGTCGAATCCCAAAGGCGCCCAAGGTGAATCTCTAAAGTGAAGCTTGGTAGCATCAGCCCAGCACTAAGTCTATGACCATGTCATCAAAAGCACTCACGAATCCTGTCATCTGGGCGTTTCAGCAAAGAGGGGACAATAACATAGACGTGAACTGGGAGCCCTCATCACAGCTATTTTTGGTCAGAATCCCATTGCCCAAGTTGTCCTTGCCGATGGCGTCACAAAGGGCCCTCCAGACGGTGCTTGCCATGCGCCGGCGAAGATAATCGCCTTTCCTAGGCGCTGCGGTGCTGAGCCACTTGGGCGCAGGATCAACTACATGACTTCGTCGGGCTCGTGCTTGTTTGGTCGGTCAAGACTTGGCCAGAAGGGTGACAACTGCCCGGCAGCTGCATCATGAAACGAACATGCTCTTTTAGGACCTTGCCCGGAATGGGAGCAGAGGTGGATAGGCCAAAGCGCAGATCAAACGCTTAAGACTCTGAACGTCGGGATCGGAGTGAGGGCGGCCGATATGGAGTTTAGGGACATGGCTTGGTTGATCGTTCGAGGCTCTTCGCGTTGATTTTGCCCATCAGCTCATTGATGGTCTCGCGCACAGTAGGACGTTCGTAGATCCTCAGCTATGCAGCTTCAATCAAGCATCCCAAAACTGAAGGCATTGCTTGCGTTGGTCGAATGGTGAGCTTTTGCCGGAGGACACCGCATACCTCATCTTCTTTGCGGCTTTGCTGGGGCGCACTTGGCGCAACTAATGGTTGCTCCTTGAACGTGCCCGCAGCCCTGAAGAAGTGGAGGTCAACCCTTGGCCCCAGCCTATTTCTTGGTTAGACTCTCTACTAGCTTTTAAAGTGCTGTTCCCCTGACGATCAGACTTCAGCTATGGCTCAGGCTCAGAGAGAGCTGTGTGTCCGGGAGCTCGGCCTGCAGGTGACGCACCAGGTCCACCTGGAGCAATCTCCAAAACAACTCAAAGGGGCAAAATCGCAAAATGCCGCAGGTAGCTACAAAAGTTCAACTAAGGCCGCAGGAAAACCAGCAAAGCAAAGCTTGGAGGGATTGGACTCCGAGGTGCTGCCAGCACGGAATCCACGCCGATCTCGATGAAGACCAGGTCTTCAAAGAGGCTCCTCGGCAAAGCTGTGTGAGCCCATGTTTTCTTTAACATCCTTGTTCCAAGGCGCAGGAGGCTGGGATCCAGCTCCTTGGGCTTCAGAGTCCTCGGCTGCTCCAGGGCCGTACGACAGGGCGAGTCCACGGCGCCCCACGATCATCCACACTTAACGACTTAAAGCGAAACAGCAGCCCGAGTCACCCGGCCCCAATAGCAGAGCACAGCTCGGCGATGTCTCTCGCATCGGAGATCCACTGAACCCGCCTGGACCTCAAGTCCTAGAGAGGGAAGCGCCAAACCCTAAAGCACGGGACAGCCGAGCGGCTTTTTGTCTGGCAGCGCCGGCGTTCTCGTTGTGGTCTTCTTTACCGCTGTTTTGGCCTTAGCTCGAGGTAAGCGGGTGTAGCAGTTCGACAATGGTTAGACTTCCTGCCAATGTAATGGGCCCTGGATTGGCATGAACAGTTGTATTTTCACTTGATGCCAAAGGGTTGCGATGGTTGTATTAGACTAATTAGAAGTGAAGGTCAACCCAAGCCCAATGGCACGCCAGGATTGCACGGGCCTGGAAGTGTCAAACCGTGGCCTGAGCCCTAGTGCCGAGCTCGAAACTCGAACCTCATAGCCTTGCTTTACCGGCTTGAAAGCTGGAATCTGATGGAAATCCTCGGATCAAGTTTCAGGGCAGGCATGGCATGGTTTGTTTAACAAAGCGCGTGCAGTCGTCATTGGCCGACCTAGGTTTCGGGTGCAGGCTTCAGGAGCTTCGAAGCCCAAAGCACCAACAGAAACAACACCACAATGTCCATCTCACCGCTGTTGCGACGCAGGGAGCAATCCTGAGCCCTGACCTGCCCTGAGCCACCGCGCGACACCACGGAGGGGTTCCAAAGGTTTTGTTTGAGCTGCTCACAGCCACCCTGCATGAGCAATCCGAAGATTGCGACTTTGTACAACTTCCTGGATCCGCCCAAACCCGAAATCGGATCCGGAAAACAGCCGAGTTGCGGGTGGTGGAGTAAGCCCGGCTCGTGCCAGCGCCTCCAATCAAACCGAGGCACAACGACGGCGGCTCCATCCAATGTAAGCTTTTGCTGTTTTGGGATCCTTAGCCTGCGGGTGAATGTGCCTGCTGTGCTCCGGCAAAACCGAACAGATCTGGAATCCGCGTGTGCTGAGCTATCGAAGTCGGCCTGATTGGCCTCGCCGTGGCGCTGCCTTGGACTTCTTCAAATTGAGTGGCTGTAACAACAGTAAGGACTGCCATAAAGTTCAGCGGACATCGACATCGACATCATCAACAGCAGCTGCATCACGACCATCACTGTCGGCATCCATTCAGCAGCAACCAAGAATGGCTGTCTTGAGTTTGCTTTCGACGTGCTCATGGATGTTGATAGGCTAAGTCAGAGTTACGCAGTCTTGCTCTTCGTCTGGACTTCATTGTGGCGATTTTGTCCAAGCGCTGGAGATCTATCATTGGGCGTTCCAACTCGCGGGAATTTACGGAACCGCCTTGCTAAGCCCGCATCGCTTTCCTAGCAGTACTTAGCAGTGTGTGAACTCGTTCCGCTCATCTGGGCCGGGGAAAGCTGCAAACTTCTGTAATTCTCGAATCGCTGTAGAACAGCTGCCAGCAATCGATAACCCTGCCTATGTTGTTTTTGGATCTGTTCACGGGCGGCCGAGCAACAGGGCTTGCAGGGCGCAGTACTTCCGATACCAGGCCTGCCCAAGGCAAAGGCCCTTGCGGGTCTGGGGCTGTTGGAAGCATTTGGCTTTGAAGCATCTTATCTTTGCTTGGCTTTGGGGCATCTTGGCAAACGGGTTGTGTTTGTAGGTTAGCTCGCATGCCCCTACTGTGAAAATTTTCTGACGTGGGTAAATGCATGCATTCACCGCCAGAAGGGCGCCAAAGCAATTGCACACAGCACCCTGAACTATCCATATAAAGCCAAAACACGAGAGTGACAAGAGAAAGACGCCCTGCATATATGTTATACATACATATGTACGTATGTATGTATGTAAGTATGTGAGAATATATATATATATGTATATAGCATGTAATATATATATATATATATACACACACTCATGTTCTCGACGTATGACGTATGCTGACGTCCCACAAGACCTACTGTCTTGCACGCACACCGGACGGCCCCTGCCTTCTCATCTCCCTGGTTGATTCCCAGCGCCGCGTTCGCCGTGCTCAGCGCCCCCCGCGGAAGCCCGAGCTTCAGCGCCTCGTGGAGAATCTTTGGCAGCTTGGCTTTCTTGAATGAGAGGGTCACTTGAGTCGTTAAGGTCGATCAGAGGGCGTTCGAAGCTGCAAGCCAGTTGTCTTGAAGTCCTGTGGCTTGGGGCTTTCTGCTTCGCAGGGGGCACCTGCGTGTGATTCCAGCAACCCAAGTTCTGGACTGGTGGAAATCCGAAGGATGTCAAACCTCGTCATCGTTCTCCGGCCCAATCATCGCCGTCGTCACCCCAATCATCCCCCATCATCACCAGCAGGGGTGCCAGCAGCAGCGATAGATCAACCCCAACAGAAGCATCCGAATCTCGCGACCCTGGCTGATCTGTCGGGAAACGGCCGCAGACCGGTTCTTCAGAAGCTCCGACCGGAGCTTCGCCACCGGGCCACCCCCAGGTGCGGTTGCCAAGAGCTTCTGGCCCTGCCAGAAATGCCACAAAGCCTCCGGGGATGATCACACTCAAGGAACTCCCACTGATAACTTCCACCTTTAAGCACTGAGTTAGTGTCAGTGACGGAACCTTGTCGAAACGCTCCTCGTTGAAGGCGACGACTCCGAGGTGACGTTCCTCTTTACCGTCCTGTCTCGAGCGAGCTAGGGATCTTCCGGAACGGGGCCCACCCTTTGCACCTAACGGCCTGCGGATACACAACGGTATTGGGTCTAGGTGAACTGCAGATATGACTCATATGACGATGAGGATGATGATGATGGCGACTTGCTGCGTGCCAGACTCGGCCGGGCAGTACACCCCTAAGAGAGAGCCATCAGGTGCATCACCCTCCACATCAGCCGTGTTAGACGAGCGGAGCTCACGACTCAGGCCTGATGCCCGACCAGTCCCTCACGGTGATTCTGTTGCTGCTGTTGTCCCTCTCACGAGTCGAAACCTCTCGCCTGCACAGACTGTTAGACGCAAGTGCGATAACAGCAAGATTGTCCAAACCGTTGCAGCTGAATAGCAAGCACATGGAGAAAGGATGTAGCTGTAAACTGTCACGCCAGTCCTGGATCAACTTCGTTACTTCGTCACTCGGCAGCGTGCCCTGCTCCTGAGCATGGGCAAAGAGGTTTGGGGTAAGGCCGTGATAAAGCGTGGCAGCAGGCTTAGGCGTCTTTGCGAACGCTGACAGGGCAGTTCGGAAGCTTCCGGACAGTGGGACTCAAGCCGACGGCGTGGATTCGGTGTTGCCTGTCATGTCCTTTCTGCAGGCTGTACAACACCACAAGCCCGACTTCTTCTTCTTCCTCCACTGCACTGAGCCCGAAGTCTGAAAGTACACTCGCAACAAAACTTCTTCAATCGTGCTTCTTGGACCCCTTCCGGAACGACGGAATCTGAAACCCTTCTGTGCCGAGGCACAGGAAGAGGGTCCAAGAGCTTCCACATCCACTCTTCCGAAGTCGAGGCGCCTTTAACGGTCCGGAGCTTCAGATGGAGAGCTAGGGCTTTTAAGTTTGGAGCAGACATTTCTTGGTTGAAGCTGCTCAGGAGAAGTTTCATTGCCAGGTTGAGTTAAAGCCTTCGGCGCTGCACTGCAGAGGCCCCGAGCTTAGTAGAACTGACCAGTATTCGTAAGAATGCCATCATGTTCCCGGCTGGAATGTGATCCTGCAGGCTTCGCTACAACTTGTAAAGTAATCCTGAGGTCTTCGCAGATCTTTCCTGCGGGAGCCTTGCCTTCTTCACTTTAGGCCCTACATCCACGAGTTGATGTCCACTTTGCCATAAAGCTTCACGAAGTCCTACCGTAAGAGCCGAAGACTCCTACAGTAAGACCGGAGCGGTCCCAGGCACTGTCCAAGTCCCCGCTGTCGCAGAGGACCCGCAGGGTCTCCACATCCGCGCGGAGGTCCTGAACAGGTCTCGCGCGCTTGGGCGCTTGGAGTGGCAACGAGAGCAATGCACAGAGGCACGCAAAACTGCAGGCCCGAGTGAAACCCCAAGCAAGGAGCGAGGAGAGAGGTGTTGGGATGTTACCTCGGAGGGGTCTGAACCTTTAATTCCGTGAGCTCAATCATGCTAGGCCAGGCACTTCAGCGCCTCAAACCCGAATGTCTTCTAAGGAATTGAACATCAGCCTATTCTTCTTGTCTTCACATATCTCATCTTCCAGGGTTCTCCTCCTCAAAAAAATGTCACATCTTCGACTTCTGTAATTTATCTTGGGTCTTACAACTCTTGAAGGCTTCCGCCTCGGGGTCTCTGGGAGTAATCGGCGTTTTATTCTGGAAGTGTTGCGGAGGAAGGGGCTGAGTTCTTCAAGCTGCGGCTAGTGGACTGCTGGAGCGATACGTAGCCCAATCCCGATTTCAAAGGTTGAACAACCCGAACAAGGCATTGGGATACGACAAACTATTGCGAATGTTGAGCGTTGCACATGTAGGGTAAAGCCGTTGCAGCAAGAAGCGTTTCAGGCCAAGTGTCTGGATCTCGGAGCATCACTGCCACGGGAACGCCCTTCTCTGTGGCCTCCGTTCCGGCGTCGTAGATGTGCCACTGGACGAAACAGTATTTCCTCGGGCGCTCGGAGCTACATGTTTGTACTAGAAACAGACAAGCTCCGTACGCACTCACAGATGGCTCTTGTCACAATCGCGATACACGCCTCTGTTGGGAAGCTTCGGGAAAGTGCAGTTCTCGGGCTAGTCAGAACCGCAGCCCTCCAGTCAATGGCTGCAGAAAACACCTCGGACGACGCTAGCTTGAGCGAACACGAAACTGGTGAGACCATACCGTTGGACCAGCAAAAACAAGAAGAAGCAGTGAAATCCTGGACGACGACCCCTCAGTAATATCTTGCTTGGCTTTTCGGATCGATGCAACCGGGCTTCCACATGGGTGCCAACTTTGTGCGCATGTCGTCCGATGCATCTTCCACATAGTCCAATGCCTGGCATATGTGCAATGGGACAGATGCGGTAGGACTACTACGACTCCTATTTGCTCTCTAAGTCTTGACGACGATGGGGAAGACCGTAAACATGGGTACCAACAACAAAGCGAGCAGTTACATGATGACGATGCGGATACTACTCAACACATGCGATGGCAATGCGGGTCATTTACGATAATGCTGTCGGTGGTGATGACGATATCGCTGCTTCTGATGGTGTCGAGGAAGCTCCCTCCGGGGAGCGGCGTGCGAATGACGGATGCACGACAAACAACGACTCATAGCTTAAGTCTTTGGTATGGCACCGTTCTCGTCGTGCAAGTGCCTTTGCTAGCGCTCCGCGACACTCATTCCAGGAGCTTTGTGTTTCCTGACCTGGCCTGGCGCTGCTTCTCGACGGGCAGCTCGTGGGCCTCTTGATTCCTTTGCTGCTGCAGGTGCTGCGTCTCTCTGCATATCCACTTCTCTGCTTTGTCGGGGAGGAATGCCGTAGCGCAGTCACAAGAGATGCGAAGATAATAGCCAAGGAATCACGACATATCGCCTCTCTTGGCAGCTCGAACCCGCTTGGAAGACTAAACCCAAACGAGAACTCAACGAGTCGGCGGTATCTGCAAATGCAGCGATGATGAAACCAAGATTATAGACTGGAGCTACTGTTCTCCACCAAAAAGAGTTCTACGCTGACACAACCAAGGCGTCAGGATCATGGGATCGCTGTCCCATCTGTTCTTGCCAGACTTGTCCATGCATAGTTTCAGAGCGCGATCCCATCGCAAGAATCTCATGCCGGGCGATACCGGACTGGACGAGGGAGGGTTCACGGGGCGGTGCAGCCACGATCTATCCTAGAGCGGGGACTGGCTTGGGTGAATGCATGTGACGGGGCTGGTTTATTGATTTGCATCTTGATTTGGCAATTCTGGTCAGAACCCTGTGCTTCGCATCTAAAGTGTCTCCGACGACGTACGTGAAAACAGCGGCGAGGAAAGCATTGTGCAGTCATGATGACATGTCTTTGCTCAGTATAAAAGTGAAATGCTCAGCACGGCCATCATCGCAGTTCGCGAACGGAAGACTTCAACGCCTGATAAACCCCTCCATCCTACTTCCTGGTGCAAGCTTCTCCCCAAGGGAAATCTGGCTTCCTTCCTGGGCGTCAGCATGGGAAACTTCGCGGCCTTTTGTCATGCAGAACACAGCAAATTCCGTGCAGGGCTAGCTACTTCTACTGTCCTGTGTGATTGCGGGTGACTGTACTTGTCCTTATGCCGAGGCTCAATAATTCTTTCAGCCAGTAGGATCAAGAACCCGATACGGGTAATTATAACCAGTCATTCCAGTCTAAGTCTTGTTTTGAAGCAATGGAATCTCATGCACGGCCACTACTTATGGAGTTCTTCGTTGCTGCTCTCGTTTTTTGGTATGCACTGGTTGGACTCATCGTGGGCCAGGCAGAGGTGAGACATAATGCGGTTCTCAATGGATGTTCTCGAGCTCCGCTTTCCGCTCTCCTCGCGCCAAAGTCATCTCAAACCGCAGAGGCTAAGATTTCGGGGCTTAGGAACAGCAGGCTTCTGGAAACGCATGTATCCAACAGCACTTAGAACCCGGAGTCCGACAAGCTGCAAAAACCCACGACCTGAAGCCCCTGGCATAACGTTCGAAATTACTCCAGGGAGATGAGAGCAGCTCCGTACTTGTGGTGAAAGCGCTCGGCCAAGAAGTGGAACCTGAGTCGTGCCAGGCTTTGGTGCAGGGCCGTCACAGACTTGGGGAGCGGGGCTCAGCCTCATGCACATCATCCACAGCACGGGAACCAAGTCAGCACCAGTATCATCCCGTCACACTCTAAAATTTCTGTGGATTCCAAAACGGCAGCTGAGGTTGCATCTAGCAGACGAGAGGATTCATAAAATTCAAGCAAAAAAGGTCCAGGCGGAGCATCGACGATCCCTTTCCCGGAGCACGTCTCGAAGAACCTTGAGACAAAGAGGGCATCTCGAAAGGCAGATCAGGCTCAGCCCAACGGGGATGCCCTGTGTTCATTCGATAGTCCAGCTATCCTGAAAGGCTGTTGCCTGCAAATCCTTGTTGTCGGAGACCCTCTCGGTTACAAAGTACACACGACAGGAATCATCGGTCATGCAAAGGCCCGAACTCCAAGCCTCTCTCGCCACTGAACTGGTGTCCCTGCAGGGAGAAACAAGATGCAACGATTCACTTTCGGAGCTCGGAGGTTCAACAGAAGAAGCGTAACAGTAGCACCCCGTCCGTGGCAAAACGTGACAAATCCAGCCTGCTCCGACGACACGCAGCCGGGTCGATCAAGCAGGTCCGTCTTGGTGGCGATAACTACCTGCGGCACCACCCGGAGTATCTTCCAGACCGGAGACTGGAAACGTGGAAAACCCGAAGTGCAAACATTTGGAGCACCCAGGCAGTCATGGGGCTCCCACTCCCGAGATGGCGGTGTCGCCCCGGGCGTGCTTCAGCTGGGCGTACCTCGAAGAGGTACGGGTATGATCTCAAGTCACAACACGAAATCATAGCTCGCGACTCTGAAGACTACATGCCGAAACCTTGCCAAAGCTCTAGGCCTCGGCCTGCAAGGTCTCAAAATCCTACTTCTGAACCTGGCTCACTCGAAACCGAAGCATTTGCCGAACCTGATCCTAGGCCGCCTTTGTGGACTCAAACCCTCTGGTCAACCCGAGTCAAGTCCCTGGGTCGAGTGGCCAGTCTTCCAGGTGGCCAAAGCTTTCAGGGTTCGAAACATCGTAGACCTGTGGGTGTAGGGTTTGGGTGTCAGGGCTCGTTTCGCTCGTCAACTTGCAGTGAGTGCGATCCAGAAAGGCAAGGCAGCTAATCACATCATGCATGGTCTCGAGACTTGCTCTTTAAGGTCACTTGTTGTTAGGGTTTTCAAAGTTTAGGGGGCGGCGATCAAGGCTTGCCACTCCTCGCTTGGTTCAGTTCCAAGGCTACAGGCGGCTACAGGTTCATAGGACACCGGCTTCTGGGTTGAGGCTTCCAGGTTTGGACTTCACCCCAGGCCTGGCTTGGGATTTTCAGGTTTTCAGCCCAGGGTTCGGAGCAAGGTCTAAAGGCATACGGCCCCTGACGCACGAATGAGATACGTTAGAATGCTCGCCCACTGGGTTCCATCCCTTCCTCGTCATTAGACCCAATCTGTGCGACGTCTGGAACGCACCCTAAACCCTAAACCAACGCCCTAAACCCTTGTGCCCTTGTACTCTTAAGTCTTATTCTTGCTCTGAAGCTTCAGACCGTGGCCCTGGCCAGCATGACAGCATTGGCGTTCTCCCAGTGAGGCCTCAGCACGTCCTGGCCAGGAGGATACACATCTATGCTGTATATATGCGTATATGTAGGTTTTATTTTCTATCAGCTTAGATAGAGTCTACCTATCCAGATACGCATGCACAGACAAACGGACGGACGGACGGACGGACCTACGGACCGACAGGCGGACAAACATACATGCTTGCATGCATACATACATGCATGGTTACATGCTTGCATACTTACAGTAGCTCCCTCCACACGTACGTACAGGGTGATGGGACGTTCACGGAACCATGTTCAGCATAGCAGCGCCGTCTTCAGCAATATGGATTGTTTTTTCAGGAATGTCCGGTAGATTTTCCAGACGCACAGGTTGGCTTTTTAAGGAAACCCTCCTAAACCCTAAACCCAAACCCTTACCCCAAGCCCTTAAGCTAGTTGCCTTTCCCGAATAAACCCAAGAAGCTTTCCAAAACAGCCCATCATAGTTTCCTGAAAAAGCTAACGGTATTCACTGAACCATGGTGTTCTGAATTTCCCACCTGTTTCCTGTAAAGGGCAGGGTTCCGTACGTACGTGTATATGCTAATTACATACTTACATGCTGATCTATTCAATGTCAGGTGGGGTATTTCTTAATACGCGCACGAGTTGAAGTTCTATCGCATTTTGAATAGCAGCAAATTAGTATGGCATGTTGAACTTCGTCAGAACACCAAAACTCAGGTGACAACTGTAGCTTGTTGTGCTATGTTCCACGACTGCTGAAGCATAACATGTCACAGCATATCTTGAACCTGCTATCTAAATCATGCAGTTTTGTTGTTTTTGTCAGAAACATGTCTTAGCACCTCTGCGGCCGGTACTGTAGTGGTGCTTTGCGTTCAAGCCCAGATTTCCAGCCAAGGCCGCATAATTGGAATAGTGTTTTTTGGGGTATCGTATGCGCAATTATGCCTAATTATGCCGACGCCTGTATTGATCCGATCGTGTAGCCTGGAACTCGATAATTCACTGAGCCAGGCCCTGGACACAAACCCTGAAGCCGGTCTCCGAAGTCGGGTTTCAGGACTAAGGTTGAGGGTTGGGCCTGATGGCTCTGAGTTCCTGGGCCGCGGACCTGGCAAACAGCGAAGCCGCCGCAGTCCACGATATACCTGCTAATGGTAACCCCGAAACCCTCAAGAACCGATTTATAGACTCTAAAATCCCCGCAGGAAGTTGACAGGTCTAAAATGAAAACTCTTTTAGGATGCAGATTCCAGGACCGATTCTTCAAGAATGTGAGGGACATACTGTATCAGCCGTCATGGCTGTACAGGGTCTACGTCTCTGACATCTTCAAGCGCTGCTGATGAAATGCCGTGGTCACGGGCTCTATAGCTATGTTTGTTTCCTACTGTCACTACCTTTGTCGCAGCAAATACCCGAGCACCGTGGCTGTGCAACAGAGCTTACTGTGCTCCACCCCCTGCTTTTGCTCTTACTCTGCTTCTTGCTACCGCGCTGCTGGCTGGTGCTCCTCCTCTACTGCTCCCTCTCCTTGTTCTAGCCTTCCGGCTCGCTGTCCTTCTGCTCTTTCTGCTGCCCCTTACTGACCCTGAAAAGTGCGGCAGAAACCTTCCCAGCTCACACGAACAGACTTACGATGTTACTACGTGCAGGACACTATAGCAAAGCAACGCTTTCGAACGTCGACCAGCGCGCAAACTCCTGACCACTTCCTCCACAGAGATGCAGCCCAAGTCACAATTCCACGACGACGTTGGTGTCTGGTATACTCACCTGGCGTTAAGGGATTCCGCGATTTATGATAGGCCGGATGGACGCAGCCAGTGTTTAAGACTTCGCTGATACCAATCCCTGGGTTGGAGTAGCCTTGCGTCGCTCGCGTCGGGTAGCTTCTTTGAAGGATCAGCTGACGGCTGGAATGCTGGATGATGCTGATGCTATGCTGCTATGCGAGACGGAGACGGGAGACGGACGTCCAGGCTCTTGAGCAGCTTATGGAGCCTGGCTCTGAGCCTGACCCCCGAGGCCCTGCAAAACGAAGCGCTCCCAGGTGACTCTTTTGACGAGGAAGTCGATACCGATCGTCATGTTGTAGTTCTTCGGAAAGCTTTGCGCGCCCCCCTGGCACCACGGAGATGTCTTCCATATGATTCCAAGTTCCGGGTTGTGGGGGGTGTTCCAAAACTGGCTGAGTCGGGGTTCATGCTCCAATTGACACTCTGATGGAACCAGCAAACAAGAACAACGACCAAGAAGGAAGCCTTCGCAGCTCTGAGGAACTTCCCTTTTCTAGCTTTGAACCGCTGTCCAGCCGACCAGAAGCACCCGAGCCTAAACTGAAGACCCTACAACCTGATCAGACTCAACGGCACCCCAAAGCTCTGACACTCAGCCTATCGCTCTCGATGAATCTCCCCCGTCCCCCCGGCAGAATCGACGGGACTCTCCACCCAACGCGACTGCCCTGCCTGGAAAACTTGTGCCAAGGAGGTCTTTCCTGCAAACGTCTGCAGCTTCCGAGACTACTGCTGGTGCTCCAAGCTGGCCCGAGCATCCGAAACAAACCCTCCAAGTGCCAACCCCAAGATTGGAGCCAAGACAACAGAGAGCGAGAGAGAGAGAGAGAGCGGGAGGGGGAGAGGGAGCGGGAGAGCGGGAGAGCGTGAGAGTGGGAGAGCAGGAGAGGGAAACGGAGAGGCAAAGGGAGCGAGAGTTCCGCGGTGGGGCCCGGTTCTGTTCGGATGAGCTTCGGGTTCTCGCATTTGCAGAACTGATGTAAAAGGGTCGCATTCGAGGTTTCTTCCCCTTCACGCGAACAGCAGTTATGCCGCAGGGTGTGCGACCGGAAAAACCAAACATCCTTGTAAACAGCGTCTCATAACAAGAAATACAAGCGGTTGCAGTCGAAAATGCCAAACACAAACCAAACACTTAATCGTTTCTCTGCTGCTTGCTTGCAAACTGGTAAATCTTTGATCATGTTGCCTCCAAATGCAACCATTCGTTGGAGACGGGAGATCCCTGAATCATTGGAAGCATTCTGCTGAGAGCAGGGCCTGACGCAGAGTCCCCCAAAAGAACCACTTTGCACCTCTGGACCAGAGTGTTCGGCTGTTGGATGGTACAGGTTACATGGTGGTACCGTGCTTACGTGTTAGCCTGCAAACAGCTCGAAATTGAAGCTTCAGCTTTGGACTCGTGATAGAGCGCTGGCCCGCTTTGAGTGCTGAAAGGTGTGATTGCACACTCCTCCGTCACGATTTGCGGGCTGGCTTCTACTACGGGTATGTCGCGAAATCAAGCTGCAGTCTTTGCTGCAAATGCTGCTGATGGATACTGATTGTCGGTGCCGAGTCAACAAACCCTGCACCCTCGGCGCATCTCTTCCCTGCCCCGTTCTGCGCCTCAAGATCAGGGGCGCCGGCTGGACCTCAAGAGCTGAGAATGAGAAATTGGAGGATCTGCCGTGGTCTGAGAGCAATGAACCACCTTGTCTACGAGGAACGGTTCAGGCCTCTGACTCTCTAGGTGCGAACAGCTCGGATAGCACACCACTTGCAGCCGCGACACAAGTGAGCCGAAGGGATTTCCATCAAACGCCTGCCCGAGTTGTATTGAAGTATCCACTTCGCTTAGTGTTCACGGGAGCCAAAATCTCGTGTGGGGAGTTGCATCAAAGTTTCGGGTTCATGGCAAGCGATGATCGCCAAAAACGACCTGCAAGCTTGTAACGCCATGGACCCGTGCAGAGACCAAGCTATTAACTTTGAAGATTCTCCGAAACTAACACCTTTCTGTGGTGGTAGCTGGATTCTCATAGCCTGATAAGGATCGTAGAGGCAGCACCCTAACACAGACTTTTTGGTCTACGGATTTGCAAGTAATGGGTGCGGGGCAGGCACGCATTGCTGCAGGAGGATCGTCCGCATCCGACTTAACCCGAATCCCTTCTTTTGAAGGATAGACTTCATCTCCTGCTCCTCCGGCGGGGGAGGCGGCGGAGGGGGCGGTGGCAGGCTCATGTCATTCATGGCCTCGGTCTGGTGGAAGGCTTGGCTGAGAGACAAGTCTTGAAGGACGGGAGTGCTTTGCGGCGTCGAGGGGGGACGTAATTAGTGAAGCTACAGTCACCCCAAAGAGAACACGCAAAAAGACGCGCAGGCACAGAGCTGCCACGCTGCAAGAGAAAACCCCACTCAAACCGCAGCTTGGACAGCAAGCTAAAGGCAACTCGTAAGGAGAAGAATCATCAAGGCCTGACTGGTGATGGTGATTTTCACATCTAGTTCTTTCACAACAGCACCTCGAAGAAGAAAGGCAACTGCATGTGTCATCGCGCGATTCATACTGACATGATAATTTCTCTGAAATAGCATAGTCACAGTCGCTCTTCAGCTGCCGAACCATTGCATGTGCTGCCTAGGGGCAGCCTACGGCCTAGGAAGGATTCACGCACGACATAATCTCTAAACATGTCGGGCGCTTCCTAAAAGTACTTGTCCTTATACCATAAGGATTACTTTCGGAAGCTCCGATGTAAGCTATGGACGACCGAACGATCTCGGGTTGAAGCCCTCACAGCAGAGAAGCAACGACTCTGCAAAGTTTGGAGAGCTTAGACTTGGGGCTCGCTGTGCCACCTACTTCCTCAGCAGCTTGAAAGCTGAGGTTTTGCGGCAAACTCGAACCAGAAACTCTGACAGCTCTCCATTACTAAACTTCATCAAGCAAACCGGCTCCTCACCCTTTCAAACCTACGCCTGCTCGACTCATGTCCTGAACCTCTGTATCTTGAATCTCCATTCTTGTCGCGGAAGCTAAGCCAGGACCACTTCAGAGCCACATGAGTTCAGGCGAGCGTCGCCCTCGATGTTCGAGGCACACTATTCCCCACCCGTCGCTTTGAGCCAGGGCCAGCAGAGCAACAGCGGCCGTAGTACTCAGCCCTTAAACAATGGTGATCACTCTTCAGAGCTGCAACCGCAGTAGAGCTAGTGCTGTTACTGGCAATGTTTCCATTCCAAATCGAGCCGCAATAACGTCCACTCCGACCTCGTCTCGTTAGCAGAGCATTCATGCCCGAACCGGAAAGCATCATCATCATCATCACTATCATGTTCATTCTCATCAAGATCGTCCTCTTCCTCTTCATCGTTGTCTGTGTTTTGCTCTGCCTCGTAGATTTCCTTTTCGTCATCTTCATCTGCCACGCTCGCCATGATTGCACGAAGTGCTTCTTGTCTGTCCCATGCAGGCCTCACGAAACGACAAGACGTACAACACCAACGCACGCTTCTTGAAATTGTCTTCAAAGTTTTCCCACAGTAACACGCAAATTTTCTCTTCAAGAAGGGGTTCCCGATGAAAACACAAGCAACAGCAACGGAGACCATCTTGGCGACTTCTACGCGCACAAATTGTTCCACGCAAGCCACGCGACACACATGTCAGAATTTCCGCCACTTCGACTGAAGTCGAGATGCATCGAAAGCGAGGAATAACATGTTCGCATGAACTGACATGCCGCTGGTGCCATGCAGGCCACACAAAACGCACAAAGCTCTCACCTGGATGTGCGCGTTTACAACGAGATCGAGCGTTGTTGTTGGTGTTGCTGCTGCCGCTGCTGTCGTTGCTGCTCGTGGTCGTGGTCGTCTTCGCTGCCGTTGTTTTCGTGGTCGCTGTCACGATCATGGTTGTTGTCGTGGTTGTCGTTCGTCGTTTGTGGTGGTGGTGGTTGTGGCGATGGTGGTAGTATTTGCTGCTACGGTCCACGGTTGCTGTTGCTGAGGAATACTCTCATAAGCATTAGCAGCGATCGGGACGTTGGTTTTGTCATCGGGGTAGAGTCCTCCAACCATGCGCTGAATTTAGTGTTCTACTGCAAGGTTACATTGTGGCTCGTAAGACATGAACCTGAGAGGAGTAGCACAGGATTCTGACCCGTGACAGCTGAGGTGGCCATCTGTTGAAACTCAAACTAACATCGGTGAATATCGGAGGTTGTACGAGAGCTTCCGGGTACGAAAGGCTTTCAAGGCTTTCAATCAATGCAGATCATCGCACCATTTTGCCAGATGTCAATCTGGGTCAAGGCTTGCTGCGGTCCCTTCTGCTCGAAGCTCTTCCGGCAGAGTGTTCCTCAGCTCCGCTCGATCTGTGTTTTCAGCCAGCTCTGCCTGTGCGGCGGCATGCGTAGCGTCGTCTCTTGCTCTGGTCACGTGGAAAGGATCATCCTGCAAAGCATCGAGGAGATCAAGGTCTGTCAACTTCTCAGGAAGCTCTTTCCCGGCTGCGCTTGTCAGTTCCAGGGTGGTGTCCCCCGGTCGAACTCGCAACGGGCCAGCGGTTGCCACCCGCGCGATCAAGGTTTCGGCGGGCTCCTCCTGGACGGAGACAGGCGAAGCTTCGACACCGTCGACCGGCACCTCTTGGTGAGTATCGTTTGACCGTGACAGCTCCTCCACACCAGAAGACTCTACAGTTAAGTCGGTAGCTTCCTGCCCATCTCTTGGCTTCTTCGCTGCAACGGGAGCTTCCTCCGGTGGGTCGCAGGGCTCTCCGGCTGAAGCTTCATGCGGCTCCTCAAGGGCAGACGGCTCCTCCCGCGATGTGTCCAAAGACTCGAGGGCGCCGGTTTCTTCGATGTCCTGCGGCCTGGGCCAAAGCAAGCACCACCACCGCCACAAGCCACAAGACCAGAAACACCGAGGTGTTACTTTCAGACATCTTCCGCCAAGATGCAGAGCCTCAGCCCGGAGCCGAGCATTCCCGAAGATTGAGACAGAGGCCTCCTTGCAGCAAAAGGAAGCAAAGAGGCTATGAGCGCTTTCATGCGCTCTAAAGTCTAGAGATATAGGATTTAAGGCCCCGAGGCTCTGGGCAACGCAACTTCCAAGCCTCCATGGCTCGTTGTCGGATTCACGACTTAAAGCTTAGGCGTCTGCTTGGCACCAGCGATGGCAAGAATTCAGGGCAAACAGCGACACAGCTGCTTGGTACTCGTGACCGCATGGCAAGGAGCACAATGCTGCAATGCTGTGCTTTCGCAGTTCGAAGCCAGCTATGGGCCCGACCGACAAAAACTCATCTGAACGTCTAGCAACTGTAATCTAGATCCTTCAAACCAAGGATCCATTCCCGAAGCCAGGATCACGCGTCCTCGCGACAGCATAAGACTCAAAAGCTCTAAACTGCCCATGCCGAGAGGGTCATTTCCAGAAGTTTCTGCACTACGCAGAGATCTGCTGACATGACCGTCTGGTGACAATAAGCAACAGAGACCAGTCATGCTGGCACAACAGACATACCGGCTGAGTGTTTGCGGGGGTAAGCCGGAGCTTAGGCCAAGCATCAAACTTCCCTGATATCAATCGAAAGGCTCCGAAATCCTTTGCCCTGATGCGGCCATTCCTGACGCTTAAGATTTGAGCCTGGGCTGGGCCCCAACAGAAGCTATCGTCATACAGATGAACGAGAGTCGAGTTAGCGGGCACTGCCATCCAAAGAAGATAACCCGGCAGGATCAGTGTGAGCCCGTGGCACCAGAACAAATCGCATGCCGACCTTCACAAAAGGTGCTTCTGCACAAGCTTGCATTCAATTGGCTTTGCGATTTGCGATTGCGGGCCCCGCGGGCTCTAGAGTGAACTCTCTGGATGCTGGTTCCCGGCCTGCGGCATCCACAGGGACCAGGGCTGCAACGGGGGACAGTGGCAGCCCAAGCCGTCCCCCGAGCCTGCCAAGCTTCTGATATGCAAAGCCAATCCGAAAATGGTTGACGACAGAAGCTATTAGCGGTGTCGGCTCCTAGTTTCTCATCATCAATGAGTAAAACCGCAACGTCAGTCTCAGACTAAACAACGAGAGTGAGCAGCAAAACCCGCAATGATAGCAGGATTCGGCGTATAATTGAAGCAAGCGTCCGGTCCGCTGTCTGTGTCGTCTTCAGAAAGGCTGGGAACTTCCCAGGTCAAAAGATGGACAGATTAAGTGCGCTGGGGTAGCGGGGGCCTGCTGGTCGCATCTTGGAGGAGGCCAGGGTCGCGGTAGAGCTCCTCCGCGGCGAACTCCAAGGCCCATCCTCGGCCAGCAGTCCGCTTTCTTGGGCTGTTGTCCTAATGGAAGCCCGGGCGCTCGAGGTCGCAGGATTCGGTCCTAAACGGCCGAGCAATCCTCAAACACTCCACTTGCCACCAAACGGCCATTAGACTTCTGCACCGCCGCGGCCATGAGAGTCCGATCGGCTCGCAGGCACTTCGACACGTGGCGCAGCGCGTGCCAGTCTCGGGGCATCGAGGCGGGAGGGGTTTCCAGCTTCGCCAAGTACCATCGCATTTTGGGGAGGAATGCGCTTTAGAGTCGTGCGGCGGCACTTGGGATTTCGCCTCGCCTTAAAGTCTCAAGCGCCGGCAGCCCTGCATGGCCCTGCTAGCCTCCCGGTCCCGACTTGCTGAAGCTGTGACGCCCTGACGCCCAAAGCCCCTCCAAGGCCCCTCCAAGGCCCGGCCAAGGCCGACGGGCCGACGTGCGCTCCATGCGGGGGCGGCCTTGTCGGAGAGCTTCCTCGACGATCTCGCGGTCTGCCCTGATGTGCAGAGCTTAGCCCGACACGGGTAGCAGCACGGCAAGGAGAAAAGCAAACCCATTCCAAGAACTATGTTGGTGAAGGTGCTCAGAACTGTGCTTTTCCTGCCGCCGAAGTATTAAGCCCTAAACCTCTGAAGCTTCTCACGCTGACACGAACTCAAGGAAGAGCGTAAAGACGGGGGCTCCGAGGCCGCAACTGGAGCTCTTCCGAGGCGAATTCCAAGGCTTTCCAGTCCTGTCTCACGGCACCTGAGAGCTCTCAGCGGACTCCGCTCCAGTTTTGTCGACACTTCCAGGCTTTCACTACGGCTTCAAGCACTTATGCGAGTCGATCACACCCTTCTCGAGCCTGATAGGATCCGTCAGAGTGTTGACATGTTAACAAGGCCGATGAAGTGGACTCGGGCAGGGCAATGCTGAAAGCTATGCGACTCGTGATGGGCTGCTGAGAGTGAGGACGATGATGACGATGACTGCTTGTGGCGATGCTTGCTGCTGCAAAGCTGACCCTTGATCCGCCGCTGCAATTGCACGAGGCGCTGAGCACGGCCTGGCGATCGCGCTGGACCTCTTCCGGCGAGAACTCGAGCTCCTCACAAAAAAGGCAGGGGAGGGCGAATGGGTTCAGACCGTCGTACCGAAGCTTGGGGTGTAAGGTGCCTCTCCGTTTGCCTTGCATCTGTGATGAAACACTGCGAGGTTACAGTTAGCACGGGACAGCGCGCCGAACAAAATCCGAGCTTGACCGCAGCGCCAACCGGCTCCACCCTGAAGACGCGTAAGTTTCTGGCAAGCACCGTGGAGTGATGTCAACCAGGTCTTCACAAAACGAAAAATCTGCTCCTACACTCCTGGGCTCCTCTGGGCTCCGAGTTTCTGCATGCGGCCTACGAACTCATATCAAACCAGGAGCTGAACACTGCTGGACAGCAGACGGCATAAAAAACCCCAAGCGGCGATGCCATGTGGCTCTGCTCATAAAAACCCGAAATTTCTGAGAGTCCGCAGCGGTCCGTCCAGTCTGCCAGGACCACCCTCTTCTTGTGATTCACGTACAGCCTCCAGAAGAGCTGCCATATCCTTGTGCGGCTTGGATTCACGAAAAGGCGTCTCTTGCCTCCTCACCACTCACTGGCCATCACCATCACCACCTTCACCACCATCATCATCATCATCATGGTCGTTGGCAGAACCGACATGATGCCGGCGTCCGTCATGAAGCGCAGCGCTGTCAAGAATGCTGGCCGCTGCACGAAAGCAATAGCAACATCAAGAATGCACCAATAGGTGGTTCAAGAACATTTCTAGGATAGGCAGCCGTGTTCACAACATAAACAACCATACTTCAGCAAGGACAATTCTAGAAAGGTGCGCACTCAGAACGGCAATAATTCTCGGGCCGGCGCCAGTCATGTCAAAGCTTCACCCCCATTTTCTGAAACATCGCTGCAGAGTACGCCAGGGGCGAACATCCAGTTCAGCGCGGGAAGCAGTCAGAGACTGAGCTTTGCCAAATCCAATGCACCACAAAAGCCCCAGGCCATGATTTCCCTCCGAGTCTGAACAGAGGTTGATTGTTTGGTAGCAACGTTACTGTTACAATACCATCCTTCTTCAACATCGTTCACTGTCCGCGCAAGTACCTGTCTTTCGGAAGCGCCGATGAAGACTGTTCACCGTCGTCATTGTCACCGCGGTCATTTCCTCTTGAACTACCAGCGAGCATGTCGACCGAGGCGCGAAGAGAGAATGTAGCTCAGGAATCCCAGCAGCGCCTGGCTAAGACAAGCTTTCCCTCCTACCTTCAAGGTTCACCAGTGCCCAGTAGCCGTTGTGGGTGCGTTTAGGACTCACTGTCAAGGCAACACACAACCACACAAACCAAGCTACTTCGAATCCAGCTCAAGATGTGTCCTCCAAGGGCCTCAGGGCCTCAAGCCTGGAGGACTTTCCTGCTCTAGAGGGCAAGCGCCTCCCTAAAGCACGAAGGTCCCCCAAGCTTCAACAAAGCGTTGTTGAACCACTGACCATCAAGCTTGAACGGTGCATGCTAATGTTTCACTACTCTACCCTAAAGCCGAAACTCCCTCAGCAGTCGCTAGATCGAATCTGCAGGAGCTTTGTCATGGGGCATTGCATGTTGCGCAGGTCGCTCCAAATCCGTGTGGCAGCCAAAAGAATCTATTGAAGATCGCCTTCATGTCAGGGGCTCATCAGCTTTGAAGTCAGATTTGGGGCCGAAATTCAAGGCCGTTAGCACCCCTGCTGCCACACTGGCACACTAAATACCTCAGATACTCAGACAGTGCTTCCGGTGGCGGACCTTGAGCGACATGAGGATGCTCCATGAGCGACATTCTGCCTCATGTCTCGTGGATTGGTCTTTGTCTACAAGTTGAGGGTCGAGTAGATTGAAAGGCTTTCTTCTTCCACCACAGCCAACTGGATCGATGATTAGGCCACAAGGATTCTGGATCAATCATGGCGAAGCAGGTGGTATCCTACCCTGCTCTTAGGGCAGGCCATCTCAACTTGGTTGATCGAGAGGAGCCGGGTGAGCTGCGAAACTCAGTTGTGGCTGCCAGATTACACTGCTCAATGTTGACACATACATGATGCATGCAAGAACGGGTGGTGATACAAGTGCCTATGTTTGGGCTCGAACTGGCCCAGCTGGTTTGCACCCTTGTTAGATTGAGCAATCCGGCACATCCGGATTTTGGCGTCGAAACGAAACTCCGTGAAATCCTCGGCAGCAATCTAACCCCCCCAGCATCTCAACCCTATGGCACCTTGGTAGGCGCAGGTGCAGAGCCCAGGGCGCATGTCTCGCTGTCCATCGCAAGAGGGTGCTCTCTGCCTCTACGGACCTCTGGCTGTACCTGAAACAACCACACTAAGATTGAGAGTAATATAAAGTCATGCTATGCAGGCTCATCCAAGGACACTAGTGATGTGTGCGTGACTGACCATGCTGTCGCTGCTGCTGTCGACGCTGCTGTTGCTGCTGCTTCGGCTGCCAGCACCGTCATTAACCAGACATGTGATGACAGCCATCATGTTGACAACTACAGCTTGTGCTGAGCCAGGCGCTCGCTCAAGTCGTTTCCAGCTGCCTTGATGTTACGGATGCAGCTTTTGGGGCTTGTGTGTGTGTGTTTCAGCTACGTACTGTAGAGGCCACTAAGGATTTTGAGGTGCCAGGGAAACAGGATACCTACATGGTGCAGAGTGCTGCTTTCGGTAAGCAATATCGCAGTGAGGGCTGCGAAAGCAGCAGCTTAAGGCATCTATGCATCGCAATCTGTAGGGGCACTCCTCTTGCGATTCATCAATCATAAACACAACCCGATCTAAACCCCAAGCACTAAATCAGGACTGATCAGTGTGCTATGTTACCCAATGAACCTGGAGCCCAAGAGCTCTAGCCGACTCCCTGAATGAGGCGAGCAGTTATGTCTTGCAGCTGCGTTCACAGGCGCAAGGGCTTGGGATTTACATGCTGCTGAGCGAGAACCCTCAAACACGGCGACGATAAGGTTGACAGCTATAAGGTAGATCATGAATCATTCCGGGGGCCCCTGTTTTTCCTCTCTTCGCTTCTGGAGGAGGTCAAGGTCGGACGCTCCGGTCCGGGAGATACAGCCGAGATGTGTCCGTCGGCTTGGGGACTCTTGGATTGGGTACTACGTGTCTATGTGTGTTTGCCAAAGTGTCTTGACAAGCGTGTGGGAGGAGCTAGGCTAACTCGGGAATTCCATGCACCGCTGTTCCGCTTCGGGTTTCCAGGGTACGAGTTGTCAGGTCTGGCTTGGTGTTTCAGGTTCAAGGTGTAGGATTTGGGGAAGTTCGGGTTGACGCAACAGCATTTGCAGTCACTTTTCCAACTGCCGAATCATGCGATGCCTTGGCAGTAACAGTAACATGATGCTCCTGCAGCTGTCAAGATGCTTCTGAAAGCCTCCCCGTCCTCGACTCTGAATGTTATGTCGGGCAGGACAGCTCGGATTCCATGCTGATACGAATAGTTAAGAAGCAAGAAGTCAGCGGCATCTATATCCCAGCAGCACGACGCAGCGCAACGAGTGCTGATCCCACTTGCGCATAAGTCCTAAGGCCCACAATGAGGAGCGGACGGAGGATGATGTGGCTTCCACTATCCTCGCAGCAGGGCGACAGTTGTACGATGGACCCTAGCACGAACAATCTCAGCAGCAGCTGTCCCTGTGCAGCGGTCACGCCGACAGCACTAAATCATCGACGGACGATGCTTCGGGGCTGAAGAACCATAGCTCAGCCTTGGGATGAAGCAATCTGAAATTCCGATTTCAAGGGGTTTTAGGCATGTTCCAGGCATTCTGCAGGTCTTGAAGTGCCGCTGTCCGTGTCGATGATGGGGCTCATGCTGCCGACTTCCAGGGCATAGGAGGCTTCCTGGCCCACTGTTGGAATGCGGAAGGGGGAGGAGGATCATCATGACGCCCCTTTCCCAGACTGTTGTGCCAAGGTAACAAGCATGTGGCAAGAACGGAATCAACATGTCCCCGTACGGAGCTGCAGAATCCAAATCCAGCTCTAGTTTCAAGTTTACTCGCACCAAAACCCACCGAAGCAGCCTCAAAGGGCTTCTGCATCTCGCCCTTGCCGAAGAAGCCGAGGTCGCCTCCCTGAGTGCCCCGAGCTTCGAGGTGAGCACCGTCCGGGAATACGAAGCGGGGGGGGGGGCGGGGGGGGGGGGGGGGGGTGCGGCCTAACTGTGAGTAACAAGCAAGGCTGGAGGGGAGGGGTGGAGTTGGGTGGTTTAGGACGGGGTGGCGNGCGGGGGGGGGGTGGGGGTGGGGGTGGGAGCGTGCATCCTAACTACGAGTAACAAGCAACGCTGCAGAGGACGGATGGACTTTGGTTGCTTCGCGATGGGTGTCTGAAACCGGGGCGGGACCAGAGCTCAGATGAGTTTTGCTTCTCCTAAGGCTTCGAGGTGTGCAAGGGCTGTAAGGGGTTGAAAAGCTTTGCGATTTCCAGTGCTTTCTCATCACTATCATCCACTGCCCGTCCTTTGGAATATCTTTCTTGGCAACCATTGCGATCGCATATGATCAAGATCAACTCTCTCTACCACTCGGCAGGGACACACTCGCATGGACGGGAAAGAAAGGCACTGGCCTGCTTCCAAAGCCCCTTGGCAATATCTTTCACTTGCGATAAGACGGATGTTGACTCCTTGAAGCCCGCGGGAATACGGAACTCGGCCTGGGCGTAGGAGCCGCAGTCGCTGCGTGCCTGGGCTTCCTTGGCGAAAGCGTCGACGAGAGCCTGGACGACGGTGGGCGACGGAAAGGACACGAAGAGCCTTCACTGGCTGCTGCAGTGGAAGGGAGACCCTGAAACGCGAAGCCGACAACCGACGCTTCCTGGCCAGAGAGGTCTTTGAGCTTGCCGATGATGGCCGTGAGCTCGGTATGAGCGGTGTCCACACCGACCTCGAGCTCAGTTCAAACGCAGCGAAAGTGCCCTCGAACAGGGCGCTTAGTCTTTGTGGCGTTGCAGGGTTTGGGCGGGATGTTGCTGGGATTTGGCAAAGGGCTCTTGGGGAAACACTCCAGCAAACCGTCTCATCATTATTTTCCGGCCGTGCTCCAAAACCTCTGCGTGAAATTCGGACAGGTGGCTCCTGCTGTGGAGGCTCCAGTGCGCCTCGACACGGGGTTTCGCGACTTGGAGTGCTTGCACCTGGCGGCTTGGGATTCTGTGGGATGAGGGCGCGTTGAATGGATTCAACGCCTATAAACCTTCAGGATGTCGGAATTAGCTCTACGCTCGCGGCTGCCAGGATCTGGCCACGGCCCAACTCTTGCTACGTATATCCAGGACCTCTCGAGCAGCGAGGGCTACGAGCCGTCCTGCCAACAGGCTAGACAGCACGCAGGAGAAACGCATGCAGTCTGCAGGCGCCATCGTGTGGAGCCCCACCGCCCCGCCCCCCTGGCACCCCCTCCTCCCAGCAGATCCCGCGCTGGTTGAGGATACGTTGCCTTTGGAGGCTACTCCGCCTCATCCACCTCCTGAGCGGACATACCATGGGCCTGAAAGGCCTAAATCCTTGAAACCCCAAGCCGGAAGCCCTAAAACCCCAAATCCATTAATCCCGCAACCTTCAACCCCCAAACTCGGTGACCGTGAAATGGCCGCCGGCGTGGCAGGAGGTGCAGCACTCGAACTTTGCCGTCCTTGGAAGGGCGAAAGTAGTTGAGGTTTCCTTACGCTAGGCTTTACGAGTTTCGGGTTGGAGCGTTGAAGGCGTAGGCTTACGGGTTGTAAGGCTTCACGCTCGTGATGGTCTTAGGAGTAGGAGTAGTAGTAGTAGTAGTAGTAGTGGCAGCAGCAGAAGTAGTAGTAGTAGTGCTGGTAGTGGTAGTAGTAGTAGGAGTGGGAGGAAGTAGAGAAGCAGAACTTGAGGCAACTTCAAGTAGCAGTGGAAGAAGCAGTAGAATCAGTAGAAGTTGTGGTCCGGGCAGTAGAAGTGGCAGTGACGCCGTCGACGACGACGCAGCAGCAGCGGCGATGGTGGCGGTGGTGGTGGTGGTGGTGGTAGGGGTCGTGGTAGTGGTTTTCGTGGCGTGGTAGTGGTAGCGCTGGCGGTGCTGGTAGTGGTGGTGCTAGCAGTAGTCGTCGTCGTAGTAGTAGTTGTTTGACCTAGCCCCAGAATGCTCTGGGCACTTCTCACTATGGCGATTGTCATCAACCCGCCATCCACATAACAAATATGACGTCAAAGTACGGTATGATGACATTGCTGACGATGAAGTTGATGCTGGTGTTGGTGAGCAAAGGTGGCGCTCATCATGATGGTGTTGACATTGATGCGATGACGACGATACATAGCATGGCTTGAAGAAGAACAAGGAGGACTTGAATGTCAATGATGATCGTGAACATGGCGCCGATGGCAACAACCTGAATACAACTCACGGCACCGCGCGAACACAGTAACACGTAGAACGAATAGGCTTGGTGCTGAGACGTCGCAACGATAACAAGATCCGGCAAAACGGCAACAGTTGTGGGGATGTGGGGTCCCATCACGCCTTCCGGTGTCTGCTTATTTTTTTTCGAGACGGTCGCCGTGATATATCAAGATCCCAAAACGATAACAACAACGAGGTTGCCAGGCCCAACCCACCATATCGATGACAAGCTCGAGGCACAAGATCGACAATTGTCACACAGATTCCGCTCTCCTTCAGACCATGCGACTGACGCGGCGCCGTATCATTAGATATGCGCCATATCGGAAGATATGCAAACACGTAAGCACAGACGTAGATCGATAAGCAGACAACGGTCCTTCCAATCTTTTCTTTAGAACTAGGCTTCATGGTGAATCAGTATGCGGGTATATTCGATGTTATGTACACAGGCGTGTCTTTGTCTGCACCTGTATGTTCTCAAGTGCCTAACGAGTTACAGTTTCGTGAATGGACATGCCGCACCTGATACCAAGCAAGAGTTACGAAAAGATTGAAGGTTGTCCTCGTTCTACGTGCTAAATCATGCCATAACCTGTCTGCTATTTTGCAGCCTCCTGCAGCCTGTTTCCTATTTCGTGTGTGTATATGCTCGCAGGTAAGCAAGAAAACAAGAACAATATGACAGACACTACAGCAGCCACATCTCGAATCGGGACAAAACGAACTACGCACTTCTTAAAAGAGTGCCACTCTCGAGATGACGAGGGGACCATTCCTTTGTACATGTACGCATTGTCGGCTCTAACTCAACATCCGATATCGATCTGTCAGAGACTACACTATCCAGAGGCATCCCGGAACGCACTCATTCACACGCACACATGAAGTGTCAACGTCAATACAAATCTGTACATATATACATACACACACATACAAAATGTACATGCAATGTCATGGATGCATGTGTAACTATTTCTACTACCTACGTGTCTTTGACCGTGTATGCGATATCTACTACGGTGCTTAACATGACAAACCATGCAAGGACTGGATTTGATATATTTGTCTGTTGCCGTCGCGTGCTACAGAGGTGTATGCATGCATGCGAAGCCACTGCTCGTGATTCAAGTAAACATCGTGAACTCGTATGGTGTAAGCCTTAGACTGTGAAGTTGCTTTCTGCTGCGTCAATCTCTGCCGATATGGGTTCTGCACTTGATGTTGATTCCTTTCGCATTATGCATAGGGATTTAGATGTTGTGTATTTCGTGGTGTATGAGTCTTGGGTTTTATGAACATGCTGCCCTGTCTCTGTCTATATACACATATGTATGTATGTATGTACGTATGTATGTATGTATACATATATGTATGCATGCATGCGTGTGTGTGTGTGTGAGTAAGTAAGTACGTACGTATGTATGTGTGCTTGTCCGCGTATAACTATAAACATAAAGGCTTGTTCTTACTAACAAAACAACTGTTGAAACCAGTGCTGCAAGCATAAAGCATGCGCACCTCCGCGGCGACTCGAGATCCACGCAAACGTGTAAGTATGCATGCACCTGTTGTAGATGCATGACGTTATGTTTGTGCATGTATGCGCCTTTATATATACATTATACCTATATATGATATATGCATGTGTCTTTGCAGGTACGGGGGGGCATACATATATGTGCACCATTGCTGTGTTACTCTGGAGGCACGACCGAGTCTGGAGACAACGTCGCAAACGTGCCTCCCCACAGCCTTTCCGGACTCCAGGACGTGATGATTTTCTGTCAAGAAAATGGTGTCCCACAACAAGACATAGCAATGGCAGAGTTCACACCAACACCGAAACCACCGAAACGATCAGAAGATCGTGCACACGTGCCTTAACAAAAAACATCAACATCACCATCATCATCATGCCAGGGCCCTGGCCGCCATGGCTTGATCACGCCCCCGCGTTCAAGCAAAACGCTGCTCGGACTTGAAGCAAAAGGCCAATCAGTCTGGAGGTTCCCGCGTTTGGGGCTGCAGCAAAGGGATTCTATGCGCATCTAGCCTTCAGGAGCGACCTCTACACTCAAGCTTCCCTACTGTAAGATTGTTGCTTGAATTGGGGACGAGGCTTTCCAAGCCGGGGACAGAGAACACTAACAGACACGTTGAAGAAAGCATTGGGAATCGCGCTGCCACTCCGGGCCCCTTAAGTGTGGCTTTCCATGTCGTCCCACGGGCATGCCGTCCTTTTTCTGTGCGGATTGTCGACTGGCTCATCCCGATAGCCATATCTACCACAAGGGCCGAAATTACTTGAACGACGCATCCGGCACGATGCTGATTGGCGGATTTTCCTGTGCAAGCGACTATTTCGGCCCATGTGCCTCCTGCCCCTTGACAAAGCCAGTGTTGCAGAAGAGGTCGCTTCATCGTGCCAGGGTTTGGGCACTGGCTGCTTTACAGTACGGCACAGAATAAGGAGATGCGGCACTGGCACCCTCCACAGAACTGTGGGCAGGCAGATTGCTATCTGCAGTCAAACCCGAGATTTTCTGTCTCTGGGGATCGGAAGCTTTACTCCTCCAGGCCTTCAATATTCAAGTGGCGCTGTGTTTCATGTTGGGACTGGTATACTGTTGGCTCTCCTTCCCGCCGCTACAAAGGACACACGAACGCTCCTGTTCGAAAAGGCCTGGTGGGTTTCAGTCCTGCTCTCGATCCCAGATGAACGACTAACTAGCGGTGAGACGGTTAAATTTTGTAGAGAGAGGTTGGAGCACAAATCGGAGGACACCACGATATCAGTAAGCTTTTGTTCACTTGAAACTCTGCCTGTGCTCCTTTTAGATGAACCTGAATTCCGCGCTCGAGTCGCGATTTCTGAGGCCACACGGTGCGGGATTGTGAGCACCCGTGCTCTGGCAAAAGGCCTCAGAGCTCTCCCCACTTTGGCCTCAGATAGAGCAACGCAAGGACAGTCTCACTAGCCGGATATAGCACTACAATTGCGTGGGAGTGGATGGGTGTGCACCGCAAATCCATGCCGCGACCTGAGATCTGTCGCTCACCCTGGAGCTAGAATCCCTCTGTGGCAACATTTCAACCACCCCAAGAGCCGATCTGAATCCTGCCTCACTTGTTGACCGCAAGCTGGAACTTGGCCAACAAAGGGATCTGCCTTCCTCCGGATGTTGTTAAGCTTCAGAAGTCGGGGCTTCGAGTCTCGAGCTTCGTATCCTGGAGAAAGTATTGCTCGGTTGAGCCTCGCTTTGGCACTGTGCGCCACGCTGAAAATGAGAACTGCAGAAGTAGTTTTAAGCAGCAAAAGCCTGCCCTGAAACCTCAAGTCTGACCTCGAGAGACGAGAGACCCCCTGAAGCGCTGAAGCCGCAAAGGTTGCAAGCCACTTCGCTCCTGGGAAGGCCGCCCGTGCATCCTGGTCTGACATCGTCGCCAGGTAGCCTACAAGAGAGCATTTCTCTGCACCGTACACGTTTCACATCAGGGGGGCGCGTCCAACCTGCTCTTCAATCTACCGCTCTATGTGTCGACCTATGAGCCTATCCAGGAATCATTACATGCATACGTGCATACGTATACCTACCTGCCTACAAACGCAAATGCCCGCCCGCCTTAGCTCGTAGTGGAATTAACCATCACTATGCAGATACCTACCTTCATGCACCTGCCTGCATACATACAGACGTTTAGACAGACAGGCATATAGCAGACAGACAAACCGACAGACCTCACTTCCTCAAGCGACTCCTGACATGACCCAGCGATTCCGAGACCTAAGGCCATTGTCCCGAAGTCGAAACCTCAACCTCAGTCTTCCCATTAGGGCTACGCCCTGTGAAGGACTTCCTGAGACCCTGTCCCCCAAAGCCGGTCGCCAAGAGAGATAGAGATGGACTCTAGTTTGTATTATACAGAAATGCAGAAGACGCACACGTACAGACCAAATGCCGTGCACACATGCATGCGTAGAGGCACATTGCAACGCTCTGACCAAACACTCCGTAAAATCATCCCCACAATCTAGGGCAAGAAGGGTCACGGCACATGACCCTAAGGAAGAACCCCAAACAGCAGGATCCTGATTATGAGAACGCTGAACCCCTGAACCCACGACACCCTAAGGTGCAAGTATCCCCAAGTTTAAGATACCCTCGCAGGTGGGAGGCCTTCGGAGTGCTCCGACAGGGCGGCAACGGGCTCGAGGCCGGTCATAAAAATCCCACTGGGCTGCCAAAGGTCCTGCTGATGCACCGTCTACGTACGAGCGGTCCGGTACTCGGTACTCGGTACTCTATCATCATGGTTCTACGAAGAGTCACAAGACTTGCACCAACAAGAATGAGGCTGATCATGTTCGTGATCTTGTCCGTAATAATACCAAGATCAACGGGCATGACGAAAGCTCTGACAGTTCAGCTTTGCTTCAGGATCCTTTCAAGTCTTCCGAGCTGATGGCGTCTTGGTTTGGGCCCCTAGCCTGTGGAGCCCATAGCACCCAAGATGAGGAACAGACTCTGGATTCGAGCTCTTGGAAATCGAGGCAGCTTTCCATCCGGTAAAAAATCGAACATGTCGCCTTGACCTTTCAGGTCTTTCCGGTTTCAGGTACACAGCTGAGAAAGCCTAAGACCTAGGAGCCCAAGGGCTTGGCGAGCACTTGGGCATCTTGGCCTGGAGTTTCTTCTGGCGACGAACGCTCTCGGCTCGGGGCAGCGGCACCGACACCTGTCACGAATGAGCCATGCATCACTGCACTCGCTCCCCACCCGCCCCATTTCCCTGTCCGCATACTTTGCGCGGCGATGTAGGCATTGTGACTTGTATTGTATGTGCGTGTATATATGTAAAGAGACACATAAATAAATGATTATAGATATAGATATAGATATAAATATATCCATCTGCCCACATGAAGTCTGTCATACATCGGCAAGTACTGTAAGCACCGCCACTCACACTCAGAGCAAAGGGAAACGAAAAGAATGACCTTGCGAAAACCATTCCACGAAGAGAAAACAGCAGAAACAGAAGGGCCAATCCACAACCAACAAATCGGTTTGCATCTCTGCATGCCGTCCGTGCGTGTGCGTCTGGGCTGGCTGGATGGATGGCTAGATGGACGCGTGGATGCAGGCGTGCACGCATTTCGTTAACTCCGTACTGCTGACATATTTGGCTTGATTCCTCAAACCCCGTCTCTACCGGAAAAAAGATGTGATTCCACTGTCGGCAGGTCTCAATGCATGAGCCTACCGCCAGACTCGAAGGGTCCATGCACCGTAGATCCGAACTCCACGGCCCGAAGCGCATCGCACCCTGACCTCTGAACCTCAAACTCCGCACCCCCTGGCCGGCCCTCTCCAACAAAACCCCAGAAAGAAGCCTGAAGTGTCTGATCCGCAAACAGAATGCTTTCTTCCATGCCTCCGAACCAAGTGCCTCGAACCTGGATTAGAGAAGCTCATCATGGACTTTACGGGAGCTAGTTCTGCTACACGTAGCCCAGCAAAGCTTTGTGCTTCACCGGGGTCCGGGTTTGTATGGAATTAGCGTTAACATGGAAAGCTTCAGGACTTCAGGAGCCCTTCAGTTGCATTTCAGACTCCTTCAAGTCTTGACGAGCCCTATCCATGAGGATTCCTGCGCTGAATCTTGCCTAACTTAGTTCTGGATACACATCAGGGGTGTGGGGGTGGGGGATGTTGTCGACTTCTTCAGCTTGAGGGTGTTGTACGGCTGGGAACAAGCAGCGAAGACGAAGACGTCAGAGTTTGTAGTCTGAGGGCTTCGTTCGCTGTTGCCTCTCTCGCTTCAGTCTGCGCGTCTGCCCTTATCAGACATCGCTAACCTATACCCTGACCATGCCACCTGTGCCACAGACAATTTACAAATCCTGTTCCGTCGGTCTGTCCCCGTCTCTCTGCCTTTGTCTCGCTCTCTCTATCTCGGTCTCTCTTTCTCTCTCCTTAACGGCAGACAGGTGAAGCTAAAGTATCCATCCCCCCGACGGCCATGAACACGGAATTGAATTGAACTCGGGCCTAAAAAGGCAAAGCGAGAAACTCCATCCTTGACTGTGGCCACCCCTCTCGGATCCAAAACTGCTTTCAAAGGTGAAGGCAGGCACCGCAAACTCCCTGAGGCATAGATGCCAATTTCTACCGGAAGACTCTTCCCTTGAAGCTTAATAATGCCCCAGTCCGAGAAATCGAAACCTAAGCTACTGAACTCCTTTGTAACTTTCTCCGCCGAGGAGCATGGCAGAGCGAAGTCCCGCGAGGCCGGGCACCAAAGTGGCTGCAAACGCACCGCCCACCTCTCCAGCGCTTCTAGCTCCAGATTGCGGCGAGGCTTCTCAGGATGATGAGACTAAGCCGGCCATCCCCCCAGCACCCCACGATGACAACAACCACTTTCGAGATTAGTTCGGTTCATGGCTCGTTTACCAGAATATTCCATCGAAAAGCCCAATCGGTGAAAATGCACCCAGCAGTCCAAGCCGCACCCAAGAACCAATCCAGGAAAGCCGAAACAAGCCTCACCACGTTGCCGAGACAACTCGAGTCACATGAATTTCAAAACGAGCACGGAGTTCTAGCACGATTTGGAAGCTACATGAATTGCGCTTTATTTGACCGGGAAGCGTGGAAAGATCGCGATTTTAGTCGAACATGCAAATTATGTCCAGCTATCAACCCCTACACAACCCTTCCAATCCAGTGCCACTTGTGAAGCAAGGCCGCCGAGGAGAGATCCGCACAAGCCACCAACGCACGAGCGGGTCGCAGAAGGTCGCGAAGGTTCCTTAACTCAACTTGAGCCAACGGAGTCTACTACAGGGTCGCATCTGCATTGTATAGGATTCTATAGGGGCTTTATCGGAATGGGGGTCTAGGAGCCTGGTACAGGGTTACGGATTAGTTGTATTTCGGGACCAGGGCTTTAAGCTTTTGGAGGGTTGGTGGCTGAGAGTTCAGGGAAGCGACGTCCAGGAGTCTAGGACTGTGCATCACAAGGCACACCACGACAAGGTTCCTACATCTGCAGGCGCGGCAGTGACAAGGCCTTGCAAAGCTTTGGGCAGGAGTACATACTTGGCGCTACTCAATTTTCTGGTTCCCTGACAGGTGCCTGGCTTCAACAAACCACTGAAGCAGTTGCAGTATTAGCTCTGGAAAATGGGAGATGAGCCATCCCTTAAAGTGCACTCACTAAAGGTCTCCCTGTGGATTCCCGGCGATGTCTTGATAATGAAAGGTGACTGGGAATCCAGGACGAGATTCAAAGAACCCTAAACTCCCCCCGAGCGACTTTTCGAGGAGTGTCTGACTGCCACAATCCTCCAGCGCCGGGCGAAGGCAGGCGAAGCGGACATGGACTTTCCCCTGGCCACAAAGCCAAAGCCGTGGAGTTCTGTTCAGTCTGCTTGTGGCAAGTTCGGCCTACTCTCGGCTTACTCTTAGCACGTCAGTTTCAGCAACTGATACCAGGTGCTCCAATGAGAACAACTCGGTCGTGCTAGGAACCCGGGTGCTGATCATAGTCGACTCGAAGCCGAGTGTTTTAAGGCTTCAAGCAGGGCCCGTGAACAGGACTCTTCGGAGCTTCTGGGCATGGCAAGAGCTGGGGCAGGCCTGCCAGGCCAGGTCCACAGCGATGGCAGACCCCTGTTCACGCGAGCTCAGGAAGGTCCACTGCCTGGGCCACATTGCCACAGTGCAAGGCCATTTCTTCTACGGCGGTTCGTGCTTCTGCAGAGTTATTGTGTCGTTCAGGTGTCGGTGGTGTTGACAGTGATGATAACAGAGGTGATTCTTGATGATGAAGATGGAGACGAAGATGATGATGATGATGAGGAGGAGGAGGAGGAGGCGGATGACGATGCCGACGACGACGCCGCCGCTGACGCTCACAAGCTGATGCCGAGGCCGACGTGGACGCTGACCAGGACGAGAACGAGGACGATAAATGGTGGTGGTGTGGTGATGGTGATGGTGATGCTGACGGTGATGGTGGTATGATATGATATGATATGGTATGAGATGAGCTGAGATGAGAAGCGACGAGAAGAGAAGAGAAGAGGAGAGGAGAGAAGAGAAGAGAAGAGAAGAGATAATGATGATGATGATGATGATGCCGATGCCCAGCAAACCTCGATGGGGAAAAGCACGGAGGCTGTTGTTTTGTTCCTCTCCTCGTGGTTGCTTCCGTTGCTGATGGTGATGCCCTCGTCGTCGTGGCCGACATAACATCACGGTCGTGTTACGCTCGTGGTTGTGGCGGCGGTGACGAACGAAGTGGCTGTTGTGCCTGCTGGTCTTCAGGTGGCGTCGGATGGTTGCAGCATCCGTGGCGACCGCGGTTTTACATTGCTTTCTGTTTTGGTGGAGGTGGTGGACGAATCCAGGACTAGCACATGTGACCTCACGCAATGGGTATGCTCCAGTGCTGGTATGACAGGCACCCACGCAGCAGGCAGACACCCTGGAGACAACGGCGAGCTCTGAAACAGTTCATCCACCCCTCGACCGAGATCTTTTCTTGTCGGATAGCCTTCCCTCCGAACAGATTTTGCAGGGAATCGAGAACCGATTATCTCCAGTTTCAGGGCTGCCCGTCAAAATAGAACTACAATGGTCATTGAAAGCCAAACGTTTCTGGAATGCAGCACCGGTGCGTGCGATCCCAGGCGATGGTGTTGGCGCTGCCCTTGCACCGTGCACTACGAGCGTCGTAGCCCTTCCCGACGAGGCTGGAGGTCACCTGGGCAAGCACCGGCTGGATTTTCACATAAATCCGAACGCACATGCAGTGATTATGCATCTGCATATTATGCCAACTAAGATCTCCATCTATTTGTATCGTGTTCTGCTTGTTCAGTTTTGGAAATGTATAACAGAGGGATCGCCAGCGACGGCTTTGGCTCGGAGCACTACCGGCTACTGGCAGTAGGTGGGCTCAGTGGTATCAGAATGTATCTCCTGTTCATGGTCTCTATCATCGGTTTCGTGTGCTCATGCCAATTCAGTGATTCAGCTGGACACAGCACCTGCTTGGCCGCCGCCACCACCACCAGCAGCAGCAGCAGCAATACCACCAAGGAAAACAACATGTGCAATGATGACAATCACAGTCGCCACATTAACTGTAACGCAACGACACACGACCGGCAAATGTGACAGCAACAGCGGCAACAACGGCGGCAACCGCAGCAGCAGCCATACCACCAGCACTTCCGGCAACAAGAGTAAAGAGCGGTCATAACAACAAACGTAAGCCGTTGAACGAAGAAGGGAAGTCATTGGCAACAAGATGCAGACCTAGAAGCAAAATTAATAAATTACGGGCATCGCTTGAATGACGAAGTGCTATAGAAGGAACCAGTAGTTGAATATACGTCAGCACACGCATTGGCCAGACAGCTTAAACAATGACGGATGGATGATGATTGATCGGGAAGCAAGAAAGCGCAATCCGGCTTGTAATCACCACGTCCATACTAAGGGCCGCAGTCACTGTCATCTTGCTGGGCTTCGCGGACATCATGCCCAGGATGCTAGGATGATAGTGATGCTCACGAAAATAGTACTGAGACGAGCGTTACCAGTAGCACGTAACGCAAGAGAAATCACAGCTACTCTGGCAGACTGAGAACTGCGAACAAACAGAGCTAGATGCAGACAGTGCAGACATACCATCGAGAACACTGTGTGGACTGACCACTGGCTGCCTCATCTTCGGTCTTGATATCCAGGCCCTGGAAGCAGGCAACGCCGGGAGGGCACAAGCGGAAGAACCTGAGCCGGCGTGCGAAAAGGATTGCCACACAGAATCGCTCGGCTTGGAAAAAGGCACTTGTGAAGCCTGTCTTCAGGACGGAACCCGAAGAAGGAATTCTCAGTTTATTATGCTTCGGTGATATCAAAACGAAGACCTTCAATGCCACATGAAGTTCCGGCTTTGAGAACTCTTGTTAAGATCAAGGCGACGGATGCTGAGTGTAGGCATGCGACTTAAGCTGACAAGGCTCGAATGGGGGGGTCACAGGCTCGCAAATTGGACAGACAGCTTGTGCAAGATAGTTCGCCACTGATGTCAGGACTCCTATGTGGTTGTTGCACTGTCAAGAATGTCTATGTGAAGTGGAGACAAAACCATGTCGAAGGCTGTTTGCAGAAGTGGTCATGACGACAAAAAGCCACAAATCCCAGCAATGCTAGTGATCGCCTCGGCACGAGGGACCAATGTGCATCTACAAGTGTGGGAAATGACTCATTGCTTCGAAAGCAGTGAGGTTTCCTGAAGTTTCAACAAAGAAGATTGCTGTTTCGTATTGTCTTGCAGGGGACCACGGGGACCACCAACAAACACGGGAAACTGAGCTAGCACTTAGCATACGCACCCTCCACCCGCTACCCTCCCACGCTTCTCGCCTTTCCATGGTCGCTTGCGATGGGGACAGCTGGCCCTCCTCGCACGTCAAACGCCATCAGAAGGTTAGGATGAGGGCACTGCTGAAATGGAGCCCCAGATACCTGCATGCAACACGCCCGTGCGCAAAGCTAAAGGCCGTCTCGGGCTCGCAGGGTTTCCAGACTGTTAACCTTGGGCTAAGAAGCCCAACGCCCTAAGCCGTAGCCCTAGACATCAAACTCGAGTTGGGTGTTTTTCTAGTTCACGGTTGCAGCTCGAGGGCTTGGAGCTAGGGCCAAGCGGCTTAGCGGTTCAGCCTGGGGTGGCGGATTTAGGATCAAGATGTCTTGATTCAAGGTGGTCAGAGATGAACGTTAGGGATCAAAGTATGTGCATGGCATGGGCTTGCAGATATTCTGTGCACACCTAGTCTCGCGCTCGGGTGAGTGGCGAAGCTAAGTTCCAGGTGGTCCTCAAGGAGCTGGTAAACCACCTGAGCCTTATCCTTCCACCCTTCGGCAGAGAAACAGCAATGAGCCAGGCGCTATTGGGGGTGGTTTACTGCTGAAGCCTGTAGGATGGCCTAAGCCTACATGACTCCCCAATGTTTTGCAAGATGCCGCGCACGAGCCCGGTCCAAATGCGAAAATGGATCGAAAATCTCATGTCAAAAGCTACATTTACATGCCTGCCGATGCTGGGAGCAGGAGATTCGATTCAAGCATACACGCAAGTTGCTGAAAATTCTCCCTCCTCCTCCTCCTCCTACTGCTGTTGGAAATCCTCATGGCTGATTCTGGTAGGCATGCCAAAACGCATTCAGCAGTTGATGTTTCCTTTGCTCCAGTTGGTGTCGTGTTCCTGGTGCTCCTCCTGCGGGTCCTCCTGCTGCCTGCTGCTCCTCCTCAGGACTCTTCCCGATGTTGCTCTCATCTCTACACTACGACCAAGTACGACTATTTCTCGTCCTGATCCTGGTCTTCCGCGTGCTATGGATACTAGGTGCACACATGCATTTGCAAAAGAAGCCAAAGGTAACGAACCCCCAGGCGTCCAGCATCTCAACTACATCAGAAAGCAGCACTGACCCAGCAGTAGCCTTCGAAGTAAGCTCGAAAAGCTATCGTATTGTACCTGAAGCCACTGAGCTCATGTTGACAAGTGTATGAGTCTCAAGGTAAACAGGACCGTGTATACATGAGTGCTTGTGTCCTCAAAAAAACTCTAGCATAGCAACGATTGCGCCTCTGCTTGTCGTCGACTTTTGATTGTCAAAGAATTAAACAGATGAGATATATAAATGAGCAAGTTTGCAAAAGTGAAGAGCTTAGCTGCGGGTCAACGTGCTCCTGGAGTCGTGGTGCTGAAGTTTCCACCCCTCTGGTACCGGCGAGCGCTTGCACACGCGTGCTGTCAGACTATGTCAAGCCGTCGAACTAGCACTGTTTGGGTTCACAGTTCTCTACCACCGGCATGCAGGGCTTGCTTAAGTTGTGACAGGCATCCACAGCCTTTACAGTCTGACCGAGTTCGCACTAGCCCTGAACCGGCCCGAGCCTTTCAGAATCCAAACGTGCTCGCTTGGAGGTCTAAGCTCGCAGTGATCAGCGCCGAACGTTCGAGCCCGTTCTTGGTCTCGCGCCAGCTGCCGAACACGGTTCGGCGCTTGCATATGAATTTTGAAGTCGGTGGGGTGGGCCGCGGATGCAAAAGGTCAACCCTGGATGATGTTGAGCAATACTCCAGATGCATATCGGGGTAGCTGGAAAAACTATAAGGTTGAAGATTCTGCTATGCCTTACAGCCCGGAACTTCCGTTCTTCGGCCCCTCGCTGTTGCCATGGTTATTGCCAAACTCTTGGTCGCTTTGGGCTCAATGCTCTCTGCGCAGGCGCAGCTAGAGGACTCGTGTTTAAAGGAAACGTCTGAAATCTTCCTGCGGCATTTGCCAGTAGGTCCATGCTCCACCCTTGTCTTCGCATAGAGAGAGATCCATCAGCATCTGTTGCACTCACACATCAAGAACCTTCTACCTGGAACTGAAGCTCATTTCTGTTCAAACCTCCCTCGCACACATTGAAGCTGATGGAACCCCCTGATACTTCGTTGCTATGCGTCGGTCGGCGGCTTCGCCTGAATCACCTTCCAGAGCGTTCTGCGGAAGGTAGAACGTATTCCATCCGTTTCCATCGTGAAGTCATTTTATTCTGCTTGGGATATCCATGTAGGCATGCAGACTGATTCATGCCCTAACGTCAACTGATACGGAAACCCAATGCACCCTATTCCCCAATTTCAGCCACTCTGCATGAAAAGCTCATGGCCTTCAGTGCCTTCAGTCGTTGTGGGTGTCGTTGTCGTGGGAATCGTTGTCGTGGTCGTCCTCGGCTTCTGCAGCCCGGCAATGCTTTGCGACTACGAGCACGAACAAGACTCCTGCTTGGTGGTCAAACGAAACAGTCAAGAACTGAGTGCAGCCGTTGGCACATGGTCATGGCTGTCGTTGTGGTCATGGTCGTGGCTGTCGTTGTGGTCATGGTCGTGGCTGTCGTTGTGGTCATGGTCGTGGTCGTGATCATGGTCGTCATGGTCGTGAGAATGACCGTCGTCATGGTCGTGAGAGTGACCGTCGTCGGTGCCATTCCCGGTGGCAGCGTCCGCCTCTTCTTCACACCCCTGGAGATTGCCCGCCAGCACGGCGGCGAGCAAGGCAAGCAGGAATGCGCGCCACGACTTCATGTTGAGGGTCGGGAATAGTCTGCCAACGGACACCAGAAGACACTGAGCCTGTTTCAAAAGCTTGAGCCGTGTGCATGTCACGCTGCAAGGTTCAAAAACCCACCAGGCCACGCCGGGGGAGAGCGATAGTTGAGGCTCAGGGTCCTATGACCGTGTTCAAAGCTCTGGGATGTGAAAGTGTTTGCAGTTTCGCTCAGGCCTGAAGCCATAAATCATGAAGCCACTGGCTTCGGGTCCGAAGCCTGACGGTATCAAAAGCACCCAGCCCTTAGACCGGACTGCTGAGGCTGTCAGCCGTCGCTGGTAACAGGCTCATACCCGAACAGGTGTTGATGCCAAAGCCTGGATGCATAGCCCCGACGTTCCCTTCTTCCTCCCCAAGGTGAAGCCGTGTGTCCACAGACGAACAGGCCGAAACCAAGGACTTCCAAACTCGAGGCTTCCAAAGACAGCGTGGCGTTTGCAGGTTTCAGCCCAGAGGCCAGGATCTGAATTCCTCCCGTGTGGATAGGTGCTCATCTGGAACATTGCTTCGCTGCGAAGCCTTTCAGGCTCGAAGTGAACCTCGAGGCATCCCAAGCCCAGGCGCCCAAACCCTAGCATCCGGGAGGCTCCTCACGCTGGAAGGACAGGGACAACACGGCAAAGTCACCATTGCAGCTGCGTGCCTGGACCAGGCCTGTTGGCGGTTCTAGTGGGCTTGCGTCGGCAAGAGGTTGTGATTATGGCAATGCGATGCTGAGGCATTACATCATTGCGAGGGATGACCATGATCAGGGCTTACAGCATTATCACGACGACGCCGCTGATGATCAAAAGGATGACCGAAGAGAAACCTGATGATGTTCGACATGAGCGCGAAACCCAGCACGCAGAGGAGCCATGTGAAGAGGAACAGACTGATAACGGTCATCATGGTGCTACCGAACCAGAGCATGATGAATTTGAGGGGGATTGGTGGTGACGATGCCGCTATTGTGATGGCCACGATGATTCTGCTTCTCCTTGTGTTGTTAACGACGACGATGACGTCGTAGAAACCCCGGAGCTCAAGTCAGATCCGAGGAGCGGCGCAGCTCGGGAGCCTCTCGGAAGAGCCAGTGCCCGCCTTCAGCGGTCTGCTGCCACCTGCCGCGCCCACTCGAACGACCACCGCTGCGACGACGGCGACTACCAGCACCACTACCACCGGTGCATTTTCTGTAGCGATGGTCATGATCGTAACAGCCAAGAGTCAGAATGGCATTGCAAAAGTGCTCTGAGTGACTGAGTGCATGATACCAGCCAGATATCAACATGATAAGGACGAATTCTCTCTTTCTGTCGGCATTTCGGGTTGAGCCCCACTCACACTCAGGATGACAGGTAGCTGCTGTTCCATCGCTCTGGGTGCAATGCCCTCCCCAATACTACTGTGGCAACTTTTTTGGCCAAGAGTAAGCAGTAGACGAGACAGCAGCGACAGTAAACGTAATGAACATGAGCACAGCATGCTGGTGAGAGCGACGGCACCACGAAGATAATGACATGGGTGACCACCGCCACGTTACGAAGAACCACGAGGAAATCTCTGCGATAGAAATCACTAAGCAAGTATAAGCAACAGGAGAAAGCATCACCGTCACAGCCTGAGCCCTTCAGAAGGCACCAGAAGACAGATCTTGGCCGACGACTTTGGATTACGTAGCATTGTCAGATTTGAGGACGTGGGGCACAGAAGACTGAACGATTTCAGGTATGGCGCAAACGGATGTAGGATAGGCCTTTGGGGCTTGCTTGCAAAACCTTCCGATTTACAGCCTGGAAGCTTCAACTATGCTTATAGGCTTTGGCATCAACTCCAAACCGAAAGCCCGACATCGGAACGCCTAGCAGAAGGGCCTGGGTGGATGAACGAAGGCTTTTGGTGTATGTCATGCTGCAAGCGAAGACCATATCCAGAGTTCCACGTGCTCAAGCAAGAGTTCCATCCGTGTTTCTGGCATTCTCAAGTCTCAAGAACGCTGAAAACACGACCGGACCGGAGGAAAAAACGGACACGGCCATTCTCGGAGCCCGGAGCCCAGGCCCAGGCCTCAGGTTGAGGCCGGCCGGTGTGGCACTGGCCAAGCGGGGAAAGAACTGCGAGGGCAGCTTCTTCAACCTTTCCGGAGCTCTTCGGGTCTCGGCTTTAAGGGGATTAGGGGACTAAGGCTTTCGGATGCAGTTTTCGGGTTTCGGCTTCAAGGTTTGGATTGCTGGCTGGCGACGTCTGGGATCATCTTGGCAAGAGGAAGGATTCAATGCAAAGTGAACACAGCGACCTTGAGGTCGAGAGGATCTGAATGGCCCGAGCAGCCCGAGAGCCATGAAATCCGAGACCCCAAACCTTCCGACTCCCGAAACCCCTAAGGCCCGAAAGCCCCTCTGGGACGGCCACAGTATACCCAAGCGATGGTCGAGCTTTGCCTTTGGCCACTTGAAGCCTTTGAACCTTTAAGAGCCTCAAAAAGGGGGGAGGGCCTTTGCCTGAGGCGAGGCTTTGTAATGTTCTAGTCTATGGCGAGCTTTGGAGGATGACGATTTCGACTCAGGGGGGTGCGGGGGATTAGGGCAAAGTGGATTTGCGCTGACGTTTCGTGCATCGCAATGTACGGTTATGGGTCCCTTATGGGCCTGGAGGGACCTGGAGGGAGTGGGATCCACAACACTGCGGTTCAGGGCCAATGAACATGACAATGGAGGCGAACTGGGCGGAAGGCCTAGCTTGAAACCGAGTATCGCTGTCCGTGCTCAACCTCAACCATGAAGAACTCCGAAGCCCAGCTACGCACTGTTTGAGGAAATGCTAATCAGCTTATCATTGCCAAACCTTGAATTCCACGAAGGAAGCTTCTAAACCCCCACTGCTCACCCTCAATGTCTACTCGGAGCTGCTCCGAATAATTGTGGTCTTGGGGTTGCAGTTGTTCTTTGGTGCCAAGTAGGGTTCAGAGTGTTGAGGGATCCGGATGACAAAGGGACCATGATGTAGAACACCCCCTCTAGCTTGAGAGAAGCTGCCAGGTCTTCCGGTCGGAAGGCGACTTGCCTGTGTCTGCGGGCTTAAGTTTTTAAGGTTAGGACCCTGTTCGTACAGGGTTGAAAGGCGAAAGGCTTCGGGGATTGTGGCGAGGGCTGGAACCAAAAAAGAAGGTGTCGTAGCCCTGCCATCACGAGCCATGTCACTGCAGCATCGTCTTACTCCATGAGCCAGACGTTGCGCAGTGTCCCTGCTCGCTGCAGGGATTCGGAATTGGGCCAGGTCGCAGGTTCTGCAAAATTGGTCTCATACCTTAAACTCTCCACAACAGTGGAATGGTCCGGCAAGGTCTTTGGAAAATGAGTGCTACCAACCATTCGCACAGCAAGCTAAAGGCTAGCTGGCTGACGTATGCGTTCCCATAAGCCGGCCTCCAATTGGGCTTCGATGATCTGCATGAGGCTCGGTGAGGTTTGAAGAACTTGGTGCCTTGTTCTGAACTGACGCAGGATCTGAAGGCCGAGCCGATTGCCAAGAGATTAAATCGCTCAGGCTGCACACGCAAAGCGCCAACTGAAGCCAAGTTGCTGGAAAAAGTGATTCAATAAACATGCGGTGATGGTCAAAAGGCGTGCAGTGGAGCAGTCCACGTCCAACGCTGCAGAGAAAGGTACCTGAGTGAAGAGCCCAAGTAGTGAGAGGGATCTCGCTGGAGGCTGGAAGCAGGATTCGAAGGGTTCTTGCCTTTTGCGGGCGGGGCCTGGGGCCTGGGGCCTGAGTGTTGTCCTGGCATCTGATCACTTCCTCAGTTCCGAGCCAGACTTCCACTCCCCTTCTGAGCTTCTTGAGCAGGCAGACAGGCAGACAGGCTGCCTCTGAGCGTTGCTCTTGCACAAACTTCGCCATGCTGGAAGCATCCTGACGAGACAGAGATCGTGGCCTTGGGCTTTCGGTGTGTTTGGGGTACCGCCACATCAACTGGAGACGGAGTGGTGCTTCGAGCATGGCAGCATTGCATGGTGCGAGGTCCCGAGGTGCTGTGCGGTCTCTTCTGAACCCTGGGTCCTTGTAGACGTCATCCAACGAGCTGGCCCAGGAAACAACGGCATTGACATCGAACATCGGCACGGTCGGAACGGCAGGCCTTGGGTTTAGTCTTTGCCCTTCGGGGCGTAGTGGCCCAACATGTTAACCGGGTAGATTTGCCTCCTGCGCGACAACAGGTGTAGAAGTGTAGAAGTATCAGTTGCTGGTGGCGACGCGGCTTCAGACTAGGGCCACTAGGGCTCTCGGCTCTCCTCAGGGAACGCAGGACAAAGCTCGAAGATAGCCTGGCAAAATAACAGCACACAAAAAAGCGAAGTTCCATCAAACATCCACGGGACAAGACGGGCGGCATGTAAAGCCTCGGCAAAGTATGCCGCGCTGACGAGATTACATGTTTTCGCTGAGCACAAATCACCATGAACCCCAATGCCAGACCTTCAGCAACGATATGCCGCGCCGAACACCCCAAACCATTCTGGCCGATAGTCAAAGGCCTCGCAGCGTGAAGACTACCTGTTACTCCTACTCTTGCTTTTCACTAAACTAAATGCAGCGCATGCCAAGTGGAAGGGAGGTGGGGGAGCATGCGTTCGCCAACAAGCCACGCCCGCCCGGAAACGACACCTATACTCCTTTCAGGCTTTGATTACTCAGACTACCGGAATCTTGCCCCATCACAGATTTCCTCACATGGGTGGTGCAGAAGTCGAACATCCATAACCGGCGTTGTACAGCTGCAGCTGGGGCAGTAACCACTAACACAGGTCTCTTGCCACATCCACTTTTCTGAACTGAGCACCGGGATCTTCGCGTTCCGAGTCCGGGTATCTCGGAGATTCGGGAGTTGTGGCGGCTCTGCAAACCGTGCCCCAGCGTTTTTGTCAGCAAAGCATTGTCGTATACTCTAGTGGCTCTCGCCCACAAGGGCTCTCAGATCCCTCCTCACCAAATGGAAGCCTTTCAGTCCGTGGCACGACCCGATGGACTGCGAGGGGCGCACTTCTGGCTGGAGTTCTCGCTCTGCCTAAAGAGGACGAGGCGCTTCGAGCCGTCTTGGAACGGTGCCAGCAAGGCGCTCACGGAGGCAAAGAAGGACTCCTGCTGTCTGGCGGTGTGCAGGGTTCGGGCC
>BGNK01002923.1:60237-71540 GCA_003297005.1 Symbiodinium sp. clade A Y106
CCCCCCGGTTCCTGAACTTTCAGTCCCAGAGCTGGAAATCCCAAGACCCAAACCTCATAGGCTCCCCAGTTCCACCATCTGGGCCAAGACTCCGCATCTGCCGTGGGCTGGCTCGGGAAGAACTCGCTTGCGTGGGCGTTCAGGGGCTTCAACAGCACCTCCGCAGGGCTCAAATCCGGGCTTTTGGGTGTTGACAAGACCCCTCTCAAGCTGAAAGGTTCCACCTCGCCGCAGGGATGCAAAGTCTCTGCCATCTTCGGTGGTCTCGCACACTTCTCCGGGGTGTTGTAATCCATCGCCGTGGCCTTCCGACAACCAGGATTTCGCGAGGAATCCGTCGAAGGTAGCTGAACCGCAAAGCCTAAAACGCAACTAGGATCCTTCGACCTCAACTTGAACCTGGATGTACGGGCAGATTATGCTGTTGAGGCTGCTCAGCTGCTCCCAATCTGATGCTTTTTCCGGTGTTTGCTGATGACGTCAGGCCATGCTTGCTGCTTGCTTTGCCTGCTTCGCTTGTGCCACCACGAACTGCCGAAGGCACAAGAAGTGCCGAAAGAACGCCCTGAGCTACTGAAGGCAATGCAGAATGCTTTGCTTAGGTTCCTTCTCCTCATACTGCAAGTTCCTACACTTCAACCATTCGAAGGCTCCCGGATAAACCCTTGCATATACGAGAATTTGTCATTCGAATGTCTTCCCTGTCTCCGATCTTCGCCGAAGGCCTTAGACTTTAGACCAGCAGGCGCCTCTAAGCCCTAAGCCCCATCTGATTTTTGCTAGAACCCTTTGTCGGACGGTCCTCGAACGGCTTCTTTTTGCAGGCTCTTGGAGTGTGCACCTGCTATGGAAAGGGTCGTAGTGACTTCGGGTGCTTAGCGAGGCCTAGTACCACTCACTTCCTACAACCTGCTGCCTTCGACCGCAACGGCAACAACAACACACCCTCCTCCTGCTCCTCTTCTTTCTTCTCCTCCTCCTCCTTCTCCTCCCCCTCCTGCTCCTCCTCCCCCTCCTGCTCCTACTCCCGCTCCTGCTGCGACTGCCACCGCTCCGACGACTGAGATACTGTTTGGAGCTGATGATGATAATGATGATGAGGCTCTGGTTTTGCTAGGCAAAAAGGCTGGGCCACCACGGAGAGCAGACCTGAGTTTCCTTCTGTCTGTGTTCTCTGAGATGGGACTTTAACTGGCAAGTAGTGCGACAGTGGCTGCGTCCTACCAGCAGAGGACCATGTGTACGAGTGACATGTGGCCTCCAACACACGGATCCTTGTTCCTGTGCCCGCCCCACTGTAGCTACTAGAACGTTGCCGAACACGAGCCCATAGCTCTAAAAGGCACCCCCGGCCCCGTTGCTAGACTTTAAATGCTGACAGAGTTGGACGTCCTCAGACTTGACTCTGCAAAGCTTCGCCCCGCTTGCTCGGCACTCACCCCCCTGCTTCAGGACACTCCCCCAACATACATCGTGCTGAACCTTGGCACACGGAGACGAAAGACAACTGACAAACAAACGCATGCAAACTCCGTGTGATAGTTGTGATAAGTCTTGGATTACTTCAGTGCCTCTTCGACGTCAATTTGCTCGGCCGCAGCAAGCGCCTTGATCCGAGTCGTTGGGGGCGTTTGAGGGCCTTGAAACCCTCGGTGCTTTTCCCATGTGAGAGAGGATACTACTTGGGTGTGCGGGTGCCGAGATTTGCTGAAGCTACGGGAGTAGCCTTAGCATCAAGTTCTGCTTTAGGCCTTCAACCAAATAGCCTGTTTGGAGTTGGCGTCCTGCGCTTGCCTCTTTTGCCTCCGAAAGGAACATCGAGTATCATCCCTCATACCCTATACTAAGCCAGAAACCTTGAACCCCAGATCCTACCGATTTTCAGTCTGCTTCACGAAGGTGGAAGTAGAACTTTTGAAGTTCCGAAACCCTAAACCCGAAATGCCCAAGAATATCCAAATCCCTCTAGTGCGGGCCTTGCGAAGAACTTGACCAGGACGATGCGGCTGCTCTTCCGGGACGGACGTTGGGTCCTGGCTGCGACCCGGCACCAGGTCCGGTCCCTGATGCTGGGAGTTTGGGTTAGAAACGATGACCTTGTAGGTGCTACTCCGGTATGAGACTACGCAAGCCCCATGCCCAGGGGCATGGGCTCAGCTAAAGAAGCAGGCTTCCCGCTTGAGGTTTCATCCTCGCAGCCCAGCGTGACAAGATCCTTCACACAAGAAGATCCATGACAGGACCGCAGACCAAGGATTCCACAAAAATCTCAAACGCCGAACAGCTTGCTTGAAACCCAACATCGGGGGAGTCGTTCCTCCTCCGGTCCAGCAGGCTTCGCATGCAGGACCGGCCTCAAACCGATTTCAGGTGTTCGGCTGGAGTCTAGAGGGTTTCAGGTTTAGTTGGGGGTCTAGGACTGCTGCCCTGCACAGAATGAAAGGATGTCTGCATCTGAGAGTTTCGCACGTGTCGGATTCTTCTGAAGGTTCGAGCTCGCCTTGGACCCCAATATGCCCACAACAGGAACCTGATGAGATCAGAGACGCTCGACCTGAACACAACGTCTTGAAGCCGTCTCAGCGCAGGTGAAGTTGTCTTGGGCGCTGAGCCTTAAAACCGGAAGATACTACAGATACTACAGCTGGCCATGAGCTTTTCATCATCTTTTCAGGTCGTCGCTACAAGCAGTGCCAGGCTATGTCCGAGTGTGAGCATCCAAAACCCTGAAATCTGCAGCTGCAAAGAACTCAACCCTAAGAACTTACGTCCGTCAACTCCGAATCCGAAATCCTATGTATGGCTTGTGAGAGCCTTGACACCCCCTTTCAGCCCCAACGGCCCTAAAGCGCTAAAAGCCCCCACCCTCCGCTTGTGCCCACAAAAGATGCAAAACCCGAAACAAAGACAGGGGGGAAAAAGCATGCCCTAATTCACGGTCCTGTTAGTCGAATGTTGGCATTTCCTGTACCTCTGTGTTGCCAGCTTCAGCAAGTTCCTCGTTTCATCGGCTCGGGAATCCAGAGGCAGAAGTGCTTTGCTGAGGCCTGGACTGCGGGCACTGCAGAGCCGAAGTCATGAGACGAGCTTTCGGGAGCTGCCCTGCCTCAGGCAAAGTCGCGCTGGGAAGGTCCGTACAGGTCACAGGGCACAAGTTCAGGGTTTAGCTGGAGCCCGTCGATCAGCCTTTCAGGTACGAGTCCGAGCCACTCAACCATCCTGCATACCGTGATCAAGGCATTGAATGCCATTCCCCGCTTCCACACAGTGCTCATCTCAACAGGGCTCTTCCGGGAAGCCGAGCCTGGGCTCTTCCCCTTTGCAAGCCATGGTGCCTCGAGGCCACCGCTTACCACCCCGGCGCGGGCTGCAAGGAGCTGGTCGCGGCGAAGCACCTCAGACTTGACGCAGATGTCGAGGGCCCGGGAGAAACCGAATTCCGTGACTTTACGGAGTTCGCCACGGTCTCTACAGGGCCTATCGCGGCACCGCAGAGTTTGCAGAAGAGTCTGCAATGCGTTACATAACATCTCCGGTTGTGAGGCTGGGGTTGGGGCCGGAGCCCGGAAATCGTCAATATCACTGAAAGCAAGCTCTGTGGCACCAGCTGCTGCAGCTATGCAGGGCCCATCAGAAAAGATCGGCAGCTATTCGAGTGCTGGGCGCCGACTTGGGCTTGGAGGGTATGGTGGGAATTCAGTAAGTACTTGGGAATTCAATTCGGTTTTGTTCTTCCAGGGGTTCTGCGTGCTGTGCATGAATAAGGATTTCACTGCAGGAGCCCGGTGCCATAATTTGGGTTATTTGAGATTGGGCCTTCCGCCTGGTTGAACTGGTCTTCAGGAACTGCGGCTCCCTGCTGCCAAGGCACAGCCATTTCAGAAGAAATTCGCGAGAGGACGCTTCGGAGCTGCAGGTAGCTGTGCTGACGATGTCAAGAAAACAGGCCAGAAAGGGACACAAAGAACAGCCACTTGACGAACAGTTGCTTTACTACTCCTAAGGTGTCCTGGTCACAGGAGCGCAAGGCCAGAACATGCGCGAGAGATCAGCTTCCCCAGCTCTCAAACTCGGCTCGTGAGCCCAAGCTGCAAAGAGAAGATTCGTGAGAACACCTCTGCAACTTCTCGAAGGCTCGAGTTCGATCGTTGAATTTAGGTGCTGTAGGTACTGTAGCTGTTGTCTTCGCTGCCGCAGTCGTTGCCACCGTTCTGTTTTCTCAAATATGTGGGCTTCTGTGAACGGTTTCCTTAACTCCCGGTCTCTGGGGCCGTAGAGCTTATTACTGTTACTTATCTGGCTTTGATGACACCGCAAGCGCAAGCACCACTGTGGCTCTTTCGAACTCCTCTGAAGGAGCGCCTGAAAATCTGACCCCCCTACCATTCCATTCCAAGCCTCAGAGCACCCAGGCGGCCCCTCTTTTGCCGAAGCGAGTGGCCACGGGTCTTGTGGCATCCGGGAACCTGGACTTCGAAGTGTTCCTTCACATCCTCGGGGTTTGTAAGGTTCGGCGGCTTTTGGGGTTTGGGGTAAACGGTTTTGGAGGCAGGGTTATCCAGGGTTTGAGTTTTTTTTAAACTTGGTACACTTCTCGATTTGTGCGTTTGAGTTTTAAGCATGTGGGGTTTGGGGTTATTGGGAGCTGTCGATCGCGATTCTAGCTCGACGAAAGACCACTCACGATTCCTGTTTGAGGAAACACCACTGCCGGAAAGATGGCTAAGGGAATGCGATGCAAGTACATACTGTCAGTCCAAATTACATATGAGCCGCAATTCGATGTTAGATGTGCTTGTGGTTACATGTTTCTGCTCACGGTTGCTTTGGCGACCATCGTGCGGATAACCATCGTGACTGGAAGGGTCATTCAACTGCAGCACCAACAACAGTCATCACGAGACTCATCGTGCGCATCAATTTATCCACGGCACAGCTGACGACTATTTCTGACTTTTGACCGTCGTGACTACCGGGACTAGCCTTCAGGTTTACATTTTGTTTCCAAGAAACCTACCGTAGCGCTCCGCCAAGTCAGGGCAAGTCGCAAAGGTTCCAGGATCGCGTCGGCCAAATCTTAGAAATACGCGTACAGAAGGTGGTCCCAGCTCTACAACTCAGGTAATTATAGTAACTAGAGTACACAAAGGAGCAGACTCTTCCGATTTGCGAAACAGAGACCGCTCCTTGATGGGCCCACCCCGTACATAGTGCTCTGTAACGGGTGAGAACTACTGGATTTGGAAAATGTGGACGGTAGAGCTGCAGCCTGCGCATCGGCGCATGTACAGGAGGGAGACAGACGAAGCCCTCGAGCCTAAGCCTGCAACGAGAGCCTGCGATAACTGCTACGCAGGATCTTTAACAGGATCTTTTGGTTTAGGAACTGGTTTTTGCGCAAGATGGTAGACCCTCCAACTCGAACCCAAAGCTAGGACCCTCCCCTTCGCCCACTGTTCCCTCAACATCGCACCCTGCACCCCAAAGCGGCTAAAACAAGGACCTGCTGAACCTGCAGCACTGGACCGCAGAAACGGACCTTGCAGATGTCGGCAACTTTGTTCTCAACCCCAGACCTTGAACGGAGGCCGACCTTTTCCCTCTGGCATCACTCCGCGCGTGAGTAGTTCATCGTGGGTCATGAATATGCTTCTGATGCTCTCGATAATGATGATCAAATGACCATGGCGACGAGCCAACATTTGTTGTCGTCCTCATCCTCCTGTCCTCCTCCTCTTCCTGCTGCTCCTGCTCCTGCTCCCCGTTTTTGGTCCTTTTGGCCTTCTCGGCGGTCGTCGTAATCGCTTTTTTCTCACCGTCGTCGTGGTCACAGTCGTCAGGCACAAGACTCGTAGTGCAAAGTAGCATAGGAGCAGTCGTCGTCGTAGCAGCAGCAACAGTTATGTTACATGTTGCCACGAGAAAGCTTGTGTGTGTGTGACATTTGTCCGCCGTTCGGATCTTTGAGATTTCGCGTTTGGAACCTCGGGTCTGAGAAGTGCGGGCTACAGGACAAGAGTATAAGATGCGGATCCCGGACCTCCAAGCAACATGATTCGTCCAACTTTTGCTGTCAAGCCTGCGTCTTGGAGTTTCCCAAATTGGACCCCTAACCCTAGAATGGGGCTTGGGTTCAGGCCTGCAGTCTCTACTCAACCCTACCTTTGTGGGGTCGGAGGGATCTGTCCCAGGCCTTACGGCCTCAGTCACAAAAAATAATTACTTCGGCGCCGCCGCCTGCGAAGTGAGACTGAGGCTTCCCGCTTCAGGGATTTGGGGGTCAGAATCTGGGAGTCAGGCTGTGGACTGTCGGGGTTCCAGGGCCTATAGGATTCTTGGGTAGCGTTGTGTGCTTCCTTCGGGGGTTCGGACTTCCCATGTGGAGGTTCGTTGAAGGTTCATCTAGGAGCCTCGGGAATGAGCAATCACTGTGCTTATTCATTCGAGCGAAAGACAACCCCAAACTCCGATCCAACGCTGTTTCTGCTCCGCCTCCGAATTGAAACTCATAGTTTTCACGGCTTCCGGGTGCGGCTTCGGACAGTTTAGGCTCCGACCTGTAGCTTCTCTTGGGTATCGGAAGGAGACGCTGCGAAAACTAGAGTCGTGACATCTCTTCTCTGTCTGGGCGTGCTCGGAGATCGCTTAGGCTGCGGGGCTCTTGCAGCGACAGGGGAGGGTGTCGTCCCAAGAAGTTGTTCCAGTCTGCCCAGGTTCGACTCGTTGATCGAAGACCACATACACGGGCCCGAGAGAAAACAAGGGCAAAGCGGCCGAGGGTTGGCAGACGCCCTGGCCCTAGCCACGAGGGCCAGCCCTGCAAATTTGCAGCACGAGTATTCTCCATTGACCCGCATTGTCCTGTTGAAGGCATGGCATGAGTCGGCTCTGGACCGCTCCAGCGATCCTTAGCCCTGGCTCCTGGGCTCCTGGGCTCCTGGTACGGAGTCGGCTCCGCACCGCTCTATGTGGGGCTTCGGGAATCCTTGCTTCGCCGGAAGCGCCCACACTTAGGTCCCAACATGCCTAATTCTGACGCCAACTCACTAAGTAGAACACACGGGACTTGTAGCTTCGACCCAGAATGCGAAGGATGACTGTGGATTTCAGAGTGTGTGTCTCTCAGATGCGAACATGACCGCAGCTTGAACCCGAAAATCCCGCACCTGAAAGCAAGGCGAACATCATGAATCAAAGCTCCGTCGAAACCACATACCCAAACCCAGCTGCACTCTGAACCCTGAACCCTTCTCCGAACCCTGAGCCCCCAAGCAGAAAGACGCTGCAGTGCTGAACCCTACCGTGTCCAGCCGCAAGCACGCGCAATCACTTGATCCCGCCCCTCCCCCTGGGTCAAGCTCCTGCAGCAGGCACGCAGGTCTGCCAGAAGCCAGCGAGACTCGCTGGAGGGAGTAGTCTGCCTCATTCCGGAGGTTTTCCGAGGTTCCGAGGCTTCCAGAAGCCTCAACGGAAGCTAATGCCCTTGAGGCCCAGGCCGTACCAGTGGCCGGCGGGGCAGCTCGCGCGAGCTATTCGGCGTCAGAAGGCCGTGACCGTCCTGCTTGGTCCGGGCTCGTGTTTGGGGATTGCCATCTAGGGTTTAAGGTCTTACACGGCTCGAAGTTCCGAGTCCAAGGTTTCGTGTGTCACAGTACCTGGCAAATTCACCAATTCACCTTTCTCTGAACGAGCCCCTCATACAACCGGACAATGCATCCATATGATCTGATGTACTTGCTGACACCCAGGCTTCTACAGCCTTATATATGATTTATCTATATACTTACCCTTTGTATTCACTGGTGTATCGATTTACGAACATACATATACATGTGCGCCGGATGTCCGGTGTTCACAAAAGTGATGTGTGCTGTCACGCTGAGGCCTCTTTGTGTTCAGTGCTGAGTTTGAGAGGGCCCCTCGAGTGAGTGCCAGAGCCCCACTGCCCATGAGCAGGGCCATCTGCAAAACTGAACGTCAACAGCCCCAGCGAGCCCAAGAAACTACCGAATGTCAACAACAACAACAACACCACACTCCTGAACGAACAAAATCTAAAGGTTTCCCCAAGTTCCGTCCAGTGGCTCGAGGGGATACTCTTTAAAGAATTTTCGCCTGAAGCTGCGTAGAGTTTCGAGCAAGGTTTCGGACGCGAGGTGCAACAAGTTGCAACTGACTCAATACCTTGGGGCCCTGTAGAAAGCGTTTAGAAATCCTTGCCCATACCGCAGGTTGGAAGAGTTTGGCTTTGGGTGAAACTGTGCCAAGCCTCCACATCATCGAGCTCAGACCTCGCTCGTGGCGAAATGCACGGCTCGGGTACCGTCTTTGGTCTGGATATCTCTCTAACGAGGCACTGCGGGGGGGACCACGGACCACGTTGGCTTGGGCATCTACCACCACGGCTACACCTCGACCACGACCACGACCAACGCCACTACTCCTCCTGCATCCCACTTCTCCTCGTGTGTTCTCCTTTGATTTCGCTCATGCTCTCGTTGTCCTGGCTGCTGGGACCCCCCCCCCTCACATTCGCCAATTCACTATGGGCCCCTCCGCATCCTTACAATCAAATGATGGTCACCGACACCATCATCATCCCCTTCATTGCGGCCACGATCACTGCCATCATTTTCAATAGAAGTATCAGTGTCATGACCATCTTCATCGTCAACGATTGCCAAACTGCTCTCAAGTGTGCCATCATGGGCCTCGCTGCTATCAGCATTCCAAGATCAACAAAGAATTGACAGCAAGAGCCGCACACACAACAGCCATCAAACAGCACGAATGGCTATACCTGCGTGCGTTCCGATGCAATGCAATCTGCAGGCGGGTGGTACAAGTCTTGGGCTTTCTCGCCTTACGGACGCAAGCTTCAACAGTTAACGCCTGGAAAATGGAATTCCTTGGGGGTGGCAGAAGGCGTCTCAGGGCTTGGGATGGAATCGTCGCTGTACCGTTTTTTGTTTGAACGCCTTTTTCCGTCCGAATGAACAGAATCCCTCCTCGGGAAAGCGGGGTTCTGACTCCGGGACATTTCGGAGCCCCAGGCCTTGCGCCTCACACTGCAACCCCGCACATTGTCACACGGCAGAGGAGCCGACAGCGCCGAGCAGAAGGAATCGGATGATGGCGACCGCTTTATCTGAGCATGTGCCACGCAGTTGGAACAGGTGCGATCAGACGAGAGTTCGGTGGACATGTTGCAGTGAACGCCACTGAAACGACATCATCGAACGATGCTTCTGACTATGCTACGGGTTCTGAAGGCAGCAAGCTTTCGGAAACCTATGTCTAGCGCCCTCGCTGCACCGAAGCTCCTTGCTACAATAGGCTCCCGGGAAATGTTTGGAAGGCAGCCTTCTGGATTTGCTTCTAAAAGATCTTTTTGTGGCCCAGCCCTCCCTGCCATCTGCACCCAAAGCTGGCCGAAACCCCGGAAGTCCTGATCCCGAACCGACCCCGGGCATGCGTGGCTGGGCCACGAGCCAGAGGATTCTCCGGATCCACGGGCTCCGCCGCCAGAGGGCTGGCCTCCACTGGCAAGTATCACTCGTATACGGAGAGCCAGACCAGCCGCTCCGCCGGCCCAGCCGGGCCTCTCCCATGGCGTAGCTTGACCAGAGCGCTCCTGGCATCAGCCGGATGTCCATGACGTAGACCTGCGCTTTGGTGCTGTGCTTTCTACGATGGAGCTGGTAGGACTGGTGGCGGTGATGACGATGACAACGATGGTGACGATAATGGTGACGATGGTGGTGACGAGGACGTTGATGCTAATTTGCTGATGATGATGATGATGACGATGGTCATCTTGCCGAAGATGTTCATGCTAAAGTCAGTGATATTGATCGTGCATCATCATCATCATCATCGAACATCATCATCACCCATCATCACCCATCATCACTCATCAGCATTGACCCCTGGTCATGATCGTAAACATGTCCATGACCATGGCTATCATGATCATGATGAAGCTGCTTCTGTAGATGCGCAAGAAGATGATCACCATAATGGTGATGATGATTCGTGATTCTGATGATGACGACAAGGAAGGACGAAGCTTCTCAGTGATGGTGGTGGCTGGCCGATGGGGGTGACTATGGTGAGGGTCGGGGCACAACAGAGGCAGGAGCAGTAACACTAGTAGCACTAGTAGCAACACTAGTAGCCACACTCGCAGTAGCAGTAGCATTCATTCCCCACGCAGCGAAATGTCCGAGTCGCCTAGCGAGCTGACAGCTATTCACGTATTGTGACTGCCGGATCTTCTAGAGATCTGGAAAAGTAGCAGTAGCAGTAGCAGTGGCAGTGGCAGGGGCAGGGGCAGGGGCAGGGGCAGGAGCAGGAGCAGGAGCAGGAGTAGTAGTAGTAGTAGTACAGTGTGTGGGGAAAAGAGGTCCGATATCTGCAATATCCGACCAAGAACGTGCAGTCAATCTTGCTAATCTTGGTCTGCAAGATTTTTAGACGTTTTGAGAAGGGGGGTGCAGGGGGCAAGATTACAGGCAAGCTTGCTTCGCTCGGAAGGGTGCTCTAGTGTGCACGATGGGGGGGGGGGACTGCAATCTTGAAATCTTGCAGTCTTGCACCGCTTGGACCGCTTGGGCCGCTTGGACCACTCGGGTCACTTGCAAGGGGCACAAATGGTTCAAGTGCCGCACGTGGTTCAAGTGGTGCAAGCGGTGCAAGATTTCAAGATTCGCCCTCCCCCCAAGCGCGCACACTAGCAAGATTGCAAAATGAGCAACCTTACATGCAATCTTGCCCCCCCCACACCGGCAAGCAACATAACAAGATGAGCAAAGTCTTGGCCCATTGGCGACCCCTCCCAGATGGGCAAGATTTGCAAGATGGGCAAAATCTTGGACCCAGAGAGCGCGCTTCGCTTCCCAGCACAATGTAGTGGTGGTAGTAGTAGTAGTAGTAGGCGCCTCCCCCCTACCAACCACCCCTCTTACATACTCTTCTCGCACAGATCCGTTTTACTCGGTATTTACAGTACTTTCGTCATGTAGGAACAGCGAGTTTGCAAACTCGAGCTTCCGATTCTGGACTTGCATTTTGGGGGGAGGGGTTGGGGGAGAGGGGGGATGATGACGACATTGTTATGCAGACACCCCGAACAACATCTCCAGAAGAGCCGTCTTACTCGGTTTTTTCCAGTACTTTCGTGATGTCGGACCATCTCACATAGTCATCAATTGTACTGTGGACTTTGCGAACTCGACATTGGGCTTTGCGAGGGCTTTCGGCAAAAACTCGAAATTGGTTGGGGAGAAGCTTGTTTTCTACAC
>BGNK01002923.1:71659-87425 GCA_003297005.1 Symbiodinium sp. clade A Y106
CCACGTACAGCTGGCATCTTTGTTTTTGGTGTTTAGAAGATGTTGCGCTCCAGGTGTTGGGAGTGTTTAAACTTCTTGGCAGCACCTACGTGTTGCACGGTATTTACAGTGTTTTCGTACTATCCGACCACCTGTGGTTTGGCTGTTTCTTCCCCGTCGAATTTGCAACTCCAGTTGCTGTCGCAGTTTTGGTGATTGAGCCTCTGCAACTTCACCGGTTGTGACAGTTGAGGCAAGTGAGCCTCGGGAACTTATGCAGCTGTCACAGATAGGGAGCCTCAGCCCCTGCATCTGTGACAATTAAGGCAAGTGAGCATCGGCAACTTCTGCAGCTGTCACAAATAGGGGGCCTGAGCCCCTGCATCTTCTGCAGCTGTCATTTTCGTTGTGATGATTATGATGATGACGATGGGTTAAGGCGCCAGGTGGTTGGTAGGCAGGGGTGGCTAGTAGTAGTAGTAGTAGTAGTAGTAGTAGTAGTAGTAGTAGTAGTAGTAGTAGTAGTAGTTGCAGTTGCAGGCACTACCACTACCGCAGCAGCTGTGGTTTTGGCTTCGGCTCCGTCTCCTGCTCCTGCTACTGCTCGTAATCGTCGTCGTAGTGGCAGTGGCGGCGCATAGAGTCGGAGCAGGAACAGGCAGCAGCATCAGCAGAGTAGCAGCCAGCCAGAGAGTGGAAAAGGAGTCTGGCAAGGCGGGACGCCTTTTCAAACTGCCGGTGCTCCGCATCCAGCCCAATGCCGCCGGCCATCTCGTAGATAACCTCGACAAAGGGAGCTCGTAGCAGCGCACTCGAAGTACGGATTTCAGGACACCCACAGGAGCCGCAACCCCAAAGCAAACGTTGTCACAGATTGGGTTCACACCAACATCCCCAAACCGCAAACCCTAAACCTGACATCCTGGAGTGCGGTTGAGCCACAGCATGGACAGGTTGCTTGCCACAGAATGGCTCTAGCGAAAGGCTTTTGCCCCACCTGCGAATGTGTCTGTGTTGGGTTGAGGCCAGCGGATTCATGTTCTGCCAACAGGATCATACTGCAAAAGTGCAAAAGGATCGCCAGACCCCAGAAATGCAGGTGCGTCGTCCAGAGCATCCCTGACCCATGAAAGTCTACAATCTCCAACCCTACTTCAGGTTCACAGAACGAACACATGCATTCAGCATGCACACGAACCCACTTGTTCATACTATCTGACTGACTGAGTCACGGCAGGAGTCGTGAACTCACACAAGCACATCCACGCACAATGAAGGAAAAACAGGACAGAACAAGCTAGAACACTGGAGAACAGGAAAGAGAATGAACGAAAGAGATGCAACAACTGACATGGGACACAAAGTGATGGGCCATGAATACAAAGCAGCGCACCCTCGGCCCTCGCCCTCACATCTCAGGATAGTGGCATAAGCGGTAGCTTCCGGAAGACCCAGGACCGCAGATCCAGGAGCTGGGCGGGCCTGGCCCGCAGCGCAGAGCTTCTGGGCTTCTGGGCTTGGGGGCTTGGGCTTGGGGCTTCCAGCCAGGTCTTAGCTGTCTTCGCTGTTCGGGCCGTTGGGGTTTATAGGCGTCCTCTCAGCTGCATGCGCGAGAAAACTTGGGAGGCCAAAGGACTCCTGCAGGTTGGATGAACATCAATCATCCATGTGGGAATGCTCAGCGCTTCGGGCTGCAGCCACGGATCTTGGGTGTAACTTCAAGAAGCTTGTCTTTCCCTGCCGAACCCGTCTGGTAAAGACCGCCTAAGAAGACTGCCACAATGCTCAACGACAGTCAAGGCTACCGGCTAGCGCTTTCGATCAGGGTGCTGGCCACTTGCCGCCCACATCGACGGCTTGGTCCCTGGCCCCCAAATAGCGAAGGTGAAGGTCGGTCCACCGGACGGGCCCTGAGAGCAGTTCTGGGTGCTCTTTTCAGAGTTCGTTTCGGAGCGCAACGCTTCTCTTCTTGGTGCAGTTCCCCAAAGCCCTGAACCCTGAAAAGAAACACAGCGACCTGCCCGACCTGGCCTGGTAGAAGTGTTGTGAGTTGAGGATGCAAGATGTCGGGCTAAGGCCAAACCCAAACTTCAACTCCAAAAGCAATCAACTCACACGCCCTGAAACTCACCGGGCCCGTGCCAAAACCCCCCTGGACTCCGACGGTGTGGCCTGAAGCCCTCTGCGCGAACACCTGAAACGCCTTACCTGCCCTAAACCCCAACCTCTAAACCGTAAGGAGTTTAGCTGCTTAGCTGAGCCACGTCAAAGTAGGGTCCACCTCCGCTCCAGACCTCCTGGCGGCTCGGCTCACAACATCAGCGCCAGAGTCTCTGAGGATACGGGGAGCTTCGGAGCTTGGGCTTCAGGAGGGTTTTTGAGGGTCCTAGGAGCCTCGGAGTTCCAGGAATTGGCAGGCAGCGGAAGAAATCGGAGCCAAAGGACACTTTACGTGAACTGCATGGGTTCTGCTTTACTGGAGCCTGCAGCACAGGCACCCGAAGTCACTAATAATCCCTGGAACCTCGCAAGACAGTCTCGCAAGCGGATTTCGTGCAGGCCACCCCTGTACTATCCCTAAACCTTGCCGAAGAAACTTGCCTGTAACTAAGAAGTTTCAGAACCTGAAGGCCCTCAGACCCAAAGCCTGTGAAATCTTCAGCCATGCTCCAAGCAGGACGGAAATCGCTAGAAACAAACTCTGCCGGCATGACGTCCCAGAAGTGACGGGCTGCCTCCGTGACGGCCGCTGAGCCCGAAAGGGGGCCCCAAAGTGGGTTGTCAGAATGCGAGTTCCGGGGCCTGGGGCCTACACAGAACTTGGAAGGCATCTGGAGCTTCCTCCCTGGCGGCCAGCCTTCCGACTGAAGCCAGCGGGGAGGCTGGTGTCTGAGATGTTTGGGGCGGCGTTTGGGTCCTGGGACGCGTCTCGATTCAGAAAACTCAAGAGCTTTGGAGGGCATGGCCGGGTGCAGGATCAGGGTGTGCGGAGGGCATCTTCCTCGAGAATGTACGTGACATTGCTGCCTGATATCTTGCCGAAGAGCTTAAACCCAGTGCTGAAACCAGAATCAAGAGGCGTTAAAGCTCTAAGGATGGCCGACTCTCCGAGATCCCGTCCTCGTGGACCAAGGTGTTGTCCGCAGCCCAAATGGGCGCGACGACGGTGGGCCTCAGGAAGTGGAGGCAGCGCCGAGGCATTTCTCAAACCTCCGCCCCAAACCTGAAATCGGAGGCCTCAAGGTGGGATCATCCTCGCGGCCGAGCTCGTGACCTCGCGATTGCAAGTCAACGAAGTTACGCTGGCGTCGGGGTCGGAAGGATGCCTTCAAGCGAAGACCTCCTAGCTCTAAGCTCTGAAAAACTCAGGGCATCACGGATCTGCTTGCACTGCAGGGCACCCTTCGCAGAGAGCTTGTCGGACTTTGGACAGTGCTCGCACTCTTCCAGACTTCTAGACGACTCTCTGCCGGAGAGTCAGCATTAGCTTCGCAACCATGACTCTGTCGTCCTTGCTGTCTCATGGCCCCTTTTACGTGCTGTGGTCTAAATCAGACAGGAGTGCTCGGAGTTGGGATCCAAAGACAAGCGCCACAGCTTGAATCCAGGATTTAGACTACACCGTAGAAGTTTTTGGGCAGGCCCTTTTCCCCTTTCCTTGAGCACCCGCTGCTGCAAAACCAATGGCCTGGACGAGGGGAATGATCCCACGCATCAGGGTGCCTCAGCACTGGATACTTATCAGCCTCTGCAGCAAAACGCCGAAACTATAGGCCCTTTGAACTTAGACATACTTGGACTGCACTGCGACGGTATCGCGAGCTGGGGCTATCGCACCATCCCACGTGTCTTTGCGGAGGATCTCTCAAGACATGTAGGATGGAGCAGGTCATGTTTTTCACGACAGAACAGCGACATGCGCCCGCAACCGATCAAGTACTGCTCAGCTTGAGAACGCTCAACACAAGCTGAGGGGGGATTGTGATTTCGGATCAAAATCACCGGCACCGGGCTCAGCTTTTTGCGGCTCTGAGGGCTTATGGTTTGGGGTCCATCGCTGCCGGGCTGCGCGTCGCGAAATTCACTGGAACATACCTTGGCAGGTTATGGCCCATCATGCCAACACGTGGGCAGCGAAAGAATACATTTTGGAGGGATGAATTACACTGACGGGCAGGACTGAGAAGGCCAGCGTTTCCTTCACGGAGCAACAAGAAACAGTGGATACTTCGTCGCTGCAAGCCTCTGACTCTGGCCTTTCTGGGGGGCACCCGCCAGAGAGAGCCACGCTCCCTAAGACGACCGACCAAGCTGCGGGACGAGAACGGTAGCTGCTAATTACTCATATGCTGAAGTCCGTTGAAGCCTCTTTTCTTAACATGATCCAATCACAACGTATCACTCGGATTGTGATCGCTGGCACTTTCTGCAGTCAGACTCCACCAGACCAAGGAACGATTCTAGCTCGACGCCCGTGTAGAGAACGCCAGGCCTCTCATGAAACATGCCCTCTCGACTCGGGCTTTGGAGCTGCGGGGCTTCAGTTTGGGGGTTGCAGCTGTCGAAACTCCGACATTTCGAGGCTGCAAGTTGCCCCGGCCGAGGACAACACAGGTCCGGCTTCTTTTCTGAGATAACCGCCTGTGCTGATCGGCTTCCATCTTCCGCATAACGGAGATAGACAGTGTTGTGGCATCTATAACAAACAGTCGCACCGGCAGCAGAAGACTGACAGCACGACGAGACTAGTCGCAGAAGCACAAGAGATCGCATTCAGCACTGGATTTGTGGTTCACGGTTCACGCCTTGACATGTGGAAGTTGGTTTCAGTCGGGCTCTGGAAACGTACGCTTTGACACCACCACCACCACCGCCACCACCACCACCACTTGACGAAAAACTGTTGCTCCCAGACTGGATCCCCTGGCCTTCTCTTGAAGCGTCCCTGTATTCGCCATTCCCACAGCCGCTTTCGACCATGGAAGTGCTCCTTGTAGGGATACTGGGCCTGGCCACATGTGGAAGGCTTCCGATTGCTGATTTAGGACGGAGGGCGGTTGGCATCGGTTTACAAGAAGCCCTCCCAATGGTCCCCGCGTCCCTGAAAGGGACGTAGAAATCTGCCTTGGCCAAATCAGCAGGCTCTTTATCGTCATAGCTCCAGACCGGCCTGGCACAGCACAAGGCCGCACGGCTTTCGGCTCACATAGCTACCACGACAAAACGCGTTCCCCTGACAGATGCGATGCCTGAGAGCCGCTGCCCCCTTGCCAGTCCAGGTCAAGGCAGAAGGCCGTCCGGGGCTTGCGTGTAGCAACGCAAGGCAAAAACAGAGCAGGTCTCAAGGACGGCTTCTCGGCCCCATGCCCGCAACCTGATGACCCAAAAAGTCACCTCGAGCTCTAAAATCCAAAATCGAACATGCCTGATGCCAGATGGAGAAACACGTGAACCAAGCCCAATCACTTCGCTCTTTCACATACCGATTATCTGAAGCAGGTCCTCGAATCACTGAATCAGCTTACCGTTGCTCTCACATCGCCGGCCTGTGCAGCAGCACGCACCTGTCCACAAGCGACCCCATGCCAGGATGTAAAAAGGCGGAAGGTAGAACCAGAGAACCCATTACTCAAGCTGTCCGACAGGCCTTGCTCACTTAATGGGCTCTCCAAAATTGGGGCAATCTGCGCTGCTCGCCTTCCGACGAAGTTGTCGCACTCGAACTCCACCGGGGCACCATTTATCTGCATCGGCAAGAAGCCATTGCCGGGCGAACCTTGGAGCCCCCCTTCGCACTGCGAGGCCCAAGTACGAGAGATCGCTGCTAAGACAAGCACTCCGGGCATGAAGCACAAGGCCATCTCCATCACCTGCCACTGCGGGCTGAGGAGCAAGAACTTTGGAGCCCTGGGTTGGGTGGCCCCTGCAGACCCGAAGTCCCCCCCACCCCCTGGAAGTGTGCGGGGCGAACTCTCAGAGACCACGGCCACTCCAAAGGTTCGAAGCACTTTTGCGGCCTTCATCCATCAGGGCCCGCGCCACCGCTGGGCCGAGGGCAGAGGCTGGCGCGGGGGCGCCATCGTCTCGTCTGTTCCCGCTTGGGCGTCACTACGCTGGGTTTAAGGTTTGGCGGTTTGGGGGGAGTTGGGTTTTGAGACGGTGCATGGAAAGCATGCTCTCGGACGGCTGGGCTGGGTTTGTGCAAATGCCGAAGCCTAGGAGGAGTCTTTCCTTCGCAGCAGAGATCGGCGAAGTACATACATACATACATGCATGCATACGTACATAGTGTATACATAATGGAAATATGTAAGGTGTGTTGTGTATGTCGCAAGTTTTCACTATACACTATAACATCTGCAGCATATATACATATATATATATATATATATAGATATAGATATATGCATATGGGTATGTATATATACATATGTATGTATGTATGTATATATATACATATATTATGTACATATGTACATATATACATTTACATACAATAAACAACTTTCAATGTCTAGACAGTACAGTTATACATATATTCATACATGCATCTTCTGTACACAGATGTACAGATATTCGTACAAATATATATATATATGTTCAATATGAAACTATATACATATATACATGTGTACCGATGTACATAGACACATATGCACGTATGCATACATATATGTATATGTGTGCACGTATGTGCGTATGTATATACTTTTACATATATCCGTATACATATGTACGCAGTGTGTGTACACAAATAAACATGCAGCATACGGACGTGTGGCATGGAAGACGTGTTTGTACTCTATACATGTCTATCAATACATAAATACACATATTTGTGTATATGTATATATAGAGAGAGACATGTTTGATATACACATACACAGACTCTGCAAATACATATGCACTGTAAACACACTGTACATACACATTGGATACACATTTTATGTACCATGTTGGTATGAACTGTATGTGTACTAGGCATAAGTGTTCACATATAAGCATGCTGTAACCAATATATATATATACCTATGTATGTACATATAAGCGTTTGTACTGCACATGTTCTACTTATTTAGAGTACATATATGTAACACGTATGCACAATCTATGCTGTGTATATATAAATAGAGAGAGAGAGAGAGAGATAGAGAGAGAGAGAGAAAGAGACAGACAGACAGACAGAGAGAGTTTTTCGTATACAGCATAGATATATACAGCATGTGTATAAACACGCATGCGCGGGTGTGTATATATATATATACAAATATAGACATATACGTATATGCTTTTATATACATACACAAATTCCTTTGCTTCCTTCCTTCCTTCCTGCCTTCCTGCCTTCCTTCCTTCCCGTCTTCCTTTTGTCTTTCATTTCCTATCTTTCCGTCTGACCTTCCTTCGTTCGGTTCTTCCTGTATCCATGTCCTTCTTTCCCTCCTTCGTTCCTGTCCCCTTCCTTTCCCCTCCATCCGCTTTCTTCCCCGTTCCTTTGCCCTTCCTTAGCCGCGCCAAACAAAAAAGGACGGAATAGTCTGCCTTCCTTAACTCCAGCGCACCCTTTTCTGTGTCTGATTCTGGTTGCACAGGCTCCGTAACAGAATTCAAAATTGAAACGGTAGCTTTCACATCTTCCCCTCGTCATTCTCGCCTGCTTGAACAGCTTCGGATTTGCGAGGGATTTCGTTTCGAAAACTGAGTCTTAGGGCCGATTTCGGCCCGACGGAGAGGCTTCGGGAGTTGCAAAGGAGCTGCATTCCGGCCACCACCGGGATGCCCGTTACATCTATGATACAGGTCCGGTTACCACCCTGCCATCGGCCCCCCCACCAGGAGGAACTTCGGAAAAGGCAGGACCCTTCTTGCTGGCCTTCAGGTTTGTCGTCAAGCAGGATTTTTGCATGGCTCGGGACTACGATCTTTGTCTTACCGTGTCGGCTTGTCTCTGGAATCTCAATCAGAATCATGTCAAGTCTCATTGCAAAGGATCCTCACGGCGCCAATGCGGGCAGGCTTTGCTTGCTTTGCAGGCAGCCCCAGTAAAATAAACATCAAGTAAAAATTCTAAACTCTGCAAACTCCCGACGTCAGGCGCGTCATTCCAAGGAGCGCACCCGCAAAGACCATGAAAGCACAAGCCGTCCAAAGGCCTCTTCGGCTCGCTTCTGCGCCTGGAGTACCACAAGACAAAGCAAGGATTTGCGTCATTGCAGGGTCGCACGAACCGAACCTGTCCTGACGGCGCAGCAGGCTCAGGCTTCATGGCAACTGGCGGGGTGCTCCCCCGCGCATTACCGAAGTACCGACAAATTCAAGAACTCCAACAAAGTCCTAAGTCCTGCAAGCCCGCAACGACCCTCTCTCAACACCTCAAATGTGCCTATGAGTTCGCCAGCGAAAGCGGTGCTGCAGAAGATCCTTTGCTGCTCTTGACTTGAGGCTCGAACATTGGCTGAAGTTAGAGCAGGCTCGCCTTGCAAACCCAGTGCTTCAATGGCGTCAACCAGCGTTGCTTGACAGGTTTTCGTGCCTGGCATTGCGCATACGATTCAAACCTTTGGGAAGCGGTGTGCAAAAAGGGGGCATGGCACCGCACCATTTCAAGGTTCAGGCTGTGCAGACCTGGACGAGAGGCACATGTATAACGATGGTCAGCAGGTAGTCAATGATCTTCCAGCGGCATTTGGCATCGAAGTAGAAGCAAAGGGAAATGAGCCTCAAGAGGCAGGAAGTAAACTTGTCTTGGGTGGCAAAGCCTCTGTGTACGGCCTGAGTCCTAGAACCGAAATCTTGAAACAAAAGCCAAAAGCATGAAACCCCAACGCCACCAATCCTGAAAGCTCAACCGGTGCCTGACTGCATCTTTGCGCCTGTCAGGAATGGTCCAAACCGATGCACACCTGAAGCCGTTCACCTCAACAGACCCCAAACCACCACGCCACTTTCGGCTCAAGATCCCAGACCCAAGCCGTTCATGTTTGGCCTGGGCGAAGCTCCGTTCTCAATACCCCGAGAACCGTTCAAGCTTTTCGCCTTTTCTTGTGCCCCGAGCACTTTGCCAAAGTTGCAGCTCAGAGCTCGAGAATTTCTGTTCTGCAGAGTGAGAGAGAGAGCGAGAGCGAGAGAGAGAGAGAGAGATAGATCGAGGAGGCTTCAGGAAAACTCTAGGACCGCCCCGGCCCTCATTGCAGGGACACTCGTCGCCGCGAACGCTGCAACAAACACCTTCATTTTGCATTCGGGATCCCCCATGACAATGACAGAAGGTGCACTCGGACCCTCGGAAGTCATACTTCTGGCGAGGTACATCCGCAGACAGAAGGACATCCATAATGTGTAGTCGCCAAGCACCACGGCCACGAAATGGGCAGCTGCAGTTCTCACGGGAACCCTAGCCTTCCAAAGCGCCAGGTGCTCTTCGAGTGCTGCCAATATCGCCGGCGCTGTCATCAAAAAGATGTAGGTCGTGGAGATTTTCGTAGCAGAGTTCAAGAGTTCTTGCCGCAAAGGACCGCGCACATACTCCGTGAAGGCCTGTGGCTTTGGCTCATAAAGCAGCTGCTACTACCACTACGACGACCATGACGACGACAACGACTCCTATTCCTACCCCTCCTCCTCCGAAGACGACGGCAACAAGTACTACGACGACGACTACTCCTACTATTGCTGCTGCTCCCGCTCCAGCTCCGGCTCGTGCGACGATGACGACGTACGACGACTGGAGGACCCCCCCCCAACGTCTTTCTGACAGCGTCCATGCTAGCCGTTGGCCAAGGCATATACCCGCTACCAGTCCGCCCATGCTGAGTGAAGACAAGTTTTCTGCACTCCAAGGATTTGCCGAGTCAGATTTTGCAAATTGTCGGGCAGTGGCAATCGCTATTCCGATCTCAGGTAACCTGGCCGAAATTAAATAACACGTAGGGCCCTGACCATGCTGAAGATGCACCCACACACTGTGAACACCTCCAAAATGGAACCATCACGTTTGCTCGCCATGCCCGCCTTTCGCATCACAGAACTTCGAAAGCTGTGTGACTTTTTTGGCCCACACCTCAAACATAAGTTATGTGCTCCCTGCCAAGGCAGTGAAACAAGGATGTGCAGGCAAACATTGAGGGCAGACCCTAGTAGTACTCGTACTCGCAGTCGTACTAGTGCTAGTACTAGTACGAAATGCAAGTAAAAGTACAAGCAGCAGCAGTCGTCGTCGTAGTACTAGTAGCAGTAGCAGTAGCGGTAGTGCTGAAGTAGAGGTAGAAGCAGAAGTATAAACAGAAGTAGAACTACGACTATCACTACGTGAAGCAGGGATCGGACCTGGACTCCACCTGAAGCTCCCGATACTTCGACCTGCTGCCGGCCGGAGAAGCCCCAAAGCAGAGTGTTTCGAGCATCCGGGCCTTTGGGCTGCCGTACCAATGGTCGATGGCCGCCATAACAAACCTGCTTGCCCGGGCAGCTCCCAGCGTTTGGTAAGAAAGGCTACGGCTACGCCGCTACGCCTGACCTGAAGCCTGAAGCCCGATGCTGCCCGAATTCACGAAGCCCTGCACGGAAAGCCACTCTGAAGCTGCGGCTCCTCGAGACCGCACTGTAAGCACAAGGAAATTAAGCTCTGAAGGCCCGCCGCGCAGAAGTTAAGGAAGAGCTACTCACAGCAGTGAGAATAATCGTCGAATGGACATGCTGGTAACTGTTGAAACAATGATGCCGGCCTAATCACCGCTACTGCTCCATGCAGCTCTTCGGCTTCAAGGCTGACCCTAGAGGCCCCGAAGGCAAAAAAAAGGCAGAAAGGCTCTGTGCCCTCTCGGCTTCCGCTTCCGGTCAGGTGGCTCCCGGTCAGCTTCCAGGCTGCAGTGGACGCTCTCCAGATCGAAGCGCTCCTAACTGCGAATGCCATCGTGAATGTGACTTGCACTAGCGGCCTAAGTCTAAGTCTGCATAGGCAGCTTCCACGGCATCGCAGCACGAGAACATGGCAAGGGAAGCCCACAAAGAGTCGAAACAGCTCTGAGCAAGCCGAGCCGGCATCATGCATGGTTCCCAGAAAAATCACAGAAATCACAACCCACAGAAAAGAGCTCGGGATTCAAGGGTGAAGGGTTTCGGAGTTTCGAAGAAATTCCTTGGATGAAGAGCCGAGTCTCCAAATCTTGAAGAAGGGTGGTCTTGTCGCAGGCATTGCTCCGCAGCAAGTGGACCAGCCTCGGTTGCATTTGTCAGCTCGCGGCCTAGGAAACACGCTCAGAAGTCTTGTCAGGCTCCTTTATCATCCTGACTCAACAGCATCCGAGGCACAGTATCAGTGGGTTGATGGCCACACAAACGCCTTTCACCCTGGGATCATAGTTGTTAGCATCGACGATCCAGAAGAAGCCTGGACGAACAGGCGAAACCGCCTCCTCAACGCAGAGACCGTGCAACATAGCTAAATACCATGCTCGAGCGCTAGGTTCGTGATGTGACCTGTCTGCGACAATGATCTTCCCGTCAGCACCATCATCATCAATACCAGCAACAACAACTTCACGATCATCAACGTCATCAACAGCATCACCGCAAGGTTCAAAATAAGCTACAGGGCAAGTCTGTAACTCACACCGGAACAGAAGCTGCTTGCAGTACACACAATCGTTAGACTTGCAGTGCCACAAGACTGCTTCCGGACTTGTGCGGCCACCGATACAATGTATCGAAAGACCGCCAACCAAAATGTTTTGCGTTTGCGGTATTAGGCCGACATGCAGAAACGCGAGTGGACATGCAGATACCGTCCGAGATCCACAACACAAGTTGCATCGCGTGCAGCCCCTTCTAGTTGCCAGACAAGCGATACTGGCAATTTCACAATCATCCTCACGAAAGCATCGTCGAGACGGTCTAAGATCGAGGGTCCAGGGACTTTTGTATTTAAGCTTCAGACACTTCGGGTGTAGAGCTTGGGGTTTATGGTTGGGTCGGGCTATGGCGGCTACGGATCACCGGCCCCTTAAAGAAACAGTCGGGGATTGGTTCTTCAACCTCTGCTTGCAAGAGCTCCGGGCCAAGTCTGCGGTGGGGACTTAGATTTAGGGTTCATCAATAATCGCGCTCCTTCCCACGAGGAGCACCCACCGCAGTGATTTCGAGTCTCATGAATTGTCTTATGGCGGGCGGTTCGAACGCTAATTGTGCTAGCGGTGATAGTTGCAGGGGAGCAATACCGGCAGTAGCAGCAGCAATAGCAGCAGTAGCCGCACGCTGGTCATTTTAGCCACGGCAATCATGCTCGCGACTGTGCTAACAGCAGCAACCAATGCTCGATAGCCCATGCATTCATTTATTGTAGCTCCAAAAAGCGCCCTGACCCTCAAGTAGCCAGAGATTTCTAGACCTTGAGGTTTGAGGTCTTGAGCAATGCTTAGGTTCTTGCGGCAGAAGCTTAGCTCATAGGCGATGCAGTCTCAGGAGAATGGGCCATGTTTGGCTTGCTTCGGGCTTTGGGTCCAACTCTGATATCTCAGTTTGGGTTAGTCTCTTAAGGGCTTCTCCACAATGGGCATGCTTCGTTTGGCTGCCCGTATGATAGGATCCTGCCACTTAAGGTCTCTGTCAGGGGCCGCAAAATGGCCTGCCATAATGAAGGCTCCGAAGACGATCAGAAGGACAGTGCCTTTCTGCGCGCCCGCTCAAGTAGGAGAAAGGAACCAGCTCCTATCTTAACGTCTCTATGTGAACTGCAACTCTAATCCTGTGGCAAAAAAGGAACTAGACTATGCGACAACTCTGCTGAGACTCGTCTGTATTTTTACACACACATGCATACGTACATGCATGCCTGCCCACATACCTACATACATTACATACATTCGCATACATTAGCATACATTGCATGCATACATAAATACATACATACATGCATACATACATGACATACATGACATACATACGTACATAGATACATATGTACATAGATACGTAGATACATAGATACATAGATACATATATATATATATATATATATATATATTTTTTACATGACATACATCCATCAATCCATCCACACATACATACGTTACGCTACGTTACGTTACATCTCATTACCTACATTACATACATTACATGCATATGTTACATACATACATTACCTGCACACATGTAAAACACGATTGATTTTGGATAGCCAAATCGTTAGATAGGTACATAGACGATGGACAGATAGATAGACAGACAGACAGACAGATACTTGTAGATAGAGAGAAGGAGAGATAGATAGTTATGTGCGTGTGTATATATATATATACATACATATATATATATATATATGCAGATAGGCTGGTAGATGGAGAGGTAGACAGGTAGATGCGGAGATAGGTAGGTAGATAGATATATAATATAGTTATACAGGCAGATGGACGGACAGATAGAATGGTAGGTAGATAGCTACATAGATAGTTGGATAGATTGACAGATACATGAATATATGTCGAACTACTCGCAAACACATACATTGATGTTTTCGTCCAGGGACCGTGCGCGTTAAATCTATGGCTCAAGCCCTGGTTGCATGACACGCTGTCGATTCAGCCGACCACTGTAGAAGCGATGCTGCAAAGAAGACACTTGTTGTGCCACAGTCACAGAACGGAGCTCCGAGAAATGGCGGCTTGTTGAAGTACACTACACTGCGCATCCTTGCGCACAGATGCACACTGGCCGATTCTGCTACTCCATGATATTAGACACGGATTACAGCGTCAGGTTCCTCCAGATGCGCATGTAGTGTCGACAGTACTCCAAACTGTTGCCGTAACTGCGTTACCTCTACAAATTGTGGAGCGGTGTTGCATGTTATGAGGCTGTTTTGTATTCGCTTCTAGTGCCTCATACCGCGACACCATCACAAAACATGGCATACTGCCGCACACATGGTGCAACATTGAAGACTTTTTCATGCATTGCCAAGTTCTGTTTATCGTCCCACGGTCTGCGTCAAAAGAAACACCAACTCATCACGATCTTGCATGTATGTGGAGAGCCTGTCGATCCTCTCAAAGTCTAGCTATGAATCCCGAGGTCGCTGTCATTCAAACCCCGACACACTTACATCTTCTGCGATGCACCCCGACACACCTTGCGCCGAGGTGCGCTCCACAAACATGGGTGCGAGCGCCAGCCCTCCCCTCGGATTCACCTGGCGGCCAGAGGCTCAGAAGTTGAAGGCATCTGCAGATTCCCACAACCAGCAGCCATCATCATCAGAATCGGTGTTGTTACCACCAACAACCCAACAACCACTGCGCGACCGCAGTCACTACAGGCGTGACGAACCCTGTCATAATCACCACTGCGGCCAGTATCATCAGGAGCGGAGCAGTAGAATCATCACCATCATCATGATCATGTTCGTCACAATCGTCGCATGTTGCAGGTGCAATCAGCGTCACACCAGCAACAGTTGAAGGGCGGTCGTGATCACCATCACCATCATGATTGACGAAACACGCTCAGCAGAATCCCATCAGTGAGTCCCATCAGTGAGTGGTTATTCACTCGCATTGAACATGAGATGTGATTTTCCACGGCAAGTCGGGTAAACAAGGCCATGGTAAAAATGACGAGGTTGATGAGGCTGTCGCCGCTGGTGCTGCCGCCGGCAGTGGGCAGGTGGCGATGGCAAGGACGGTGGAAATGGCTGTTGTGGCAGAGGTGATGACGATAACGGTGATTATGACGATAACGAAGACGATAACGTGGATGATAGCGCGATGATGCTTATGGTGATGATCATCATGAGGGGGAATCATGCAGATTATGACGAAAGCATGAGGTGGCGATGCTGGCCGTGGTGGCGCTGACGATGGTGACAATGACGATGATGAGGATGACAATGAGTGGACGATGATCATCTTCACGGGGAGGATGACATTGATGCCCATGACGACTATGTGATCAAAAGGAAAATGACAGCCTGGTGGTCAACATGATAGCGATGAAGCTGACAAAAACTGAGGATGAAGAGCAATGCAAGGTGCTGATACAACGATGTCGATCACGATAGGACGAGGACGAGGAGGACGAGGAGCAGGAGGAGGAGCGTGAGCATCAGCATGAGCGTGAGGATGAGGATGGGGATAAGAATGCTGCTGCTGCTGTTGCTGCTGGCAGCGCTAGTGGGGGTGGTGGTGTTGGTGGTGGCGGTGGTGCTGCTGCTGCCGACAGCAACGGTTTTGGCGATGCTGAGGATGGTGAACGCGAACATCACGACGAAGAGTCCGACAAAACTAGCGAGGACGAAGATGCCTAAGGCTGATGATGATCTGCATCCTCTGCATCATCTCTGTCATCATGGTCATGAAAATGGCGATGTTGACAGCGATGCTGCTGAGCACGACGGTGGTAGCAACAGACATCACACTGCTGATCAGCTCAATGCTATGCTATGAAACACAACAGTAGGAACACAAGAAATGACTTCTTCCTGCGTTGAGACCTCGCAGTCCTCGTGGCCCCAACTCAGAAGACGATTTCCAATCCACTAGGTTTAGGGCTTAGCGCCTTCAGGGTCTGGGGCAGTCAAGATTTCATGGTCAAGGACTTGGGCTCGCTGGTGCACCTTGCGATAGGCCGCAATCTCGAAGACGCACCACAGCCTGTGGCTAAGCCGACTTTGTTCGTTGTTCGCTTTGTTCGCTGTGAGATGTCAACCTGTGCATACGTAGAGAAGCGGTTGGACACCCAGGCGCCACCAACTCCCAGGAGGAAGAAAATCGCATGTCCACGCTGTCAGAAGCCA